>OZ026600.1:5277860-5287860 GCA_964020085.1 Micromussa lordhowensis | reverse complement strand
ATTATTGTTATTATACATTGTAGTTACCATCTGTCTTCTCATTGGCTAAAAGCCTACTGTTAATTCTGGGGAACAGCGCAACCTACAGATTATTCACTAATCTGTACTTACAGATTAGTGAATAATCTGTAGATTGCGCGCGCAATGCATGATTTCCAAGGGTAATCATGTCAACTTCGCGCGATTCGTGTTGCTTGCCGTCAGTGAAGAAGCAGAAACATGACTTCCAAGTTTTTGCGTTCGTTCAATGTATAATAAAACAATTATTAGATTCGGTTTTTGTGATATCCAGAATAATCAAGGTCTCGGTAAGGGTTATCAGCCTCAGCCTTCGGCTTCGGCTGATAACTCTTACCTCGACCTTGATTATTCTGGATATCACAAAAACCTCATCCAATAATTGTTTATTATTATACGGCACCGAATTCAAAGTTTGTGAAGCCTGCATGTAGAATTGTTTGTATAACTACGTCGGCTGTGATTAAAAGATTAAATTGATGCGGAGTGCATATAACAAACGACAAATATGATGAATATTCGAACCCACACGGGTTGCACTTTCACTACCCCGGAGGAATTTCAAATCGCAGCTTTGTCTCTCCGGCTAGAGCTTCCATTCACACTAATCGGTCACGAAAACGGAGCTTTCCGAAAAAAAAACGCTCCCTGAACCGGAGGAAATTGAAAACGCCGGCTTCGCGTTTTAGTTTGGGCAAAAAAAGAACATTTCAAAACGAAGGCTTTCGTCAACAATTACACTGCGATAATCACGATATTCCCCTGCCAGAGTTTTACTCAAACACCAATGTAATTGACCACCGATTGTTGCGTTTTCAAATGTGTCTGGCGTAGGTGGACGGAAACCACTTTAGCACTTTCCTGTCGCATGGTATTTATGAATATTTTACTTCGGGTTAAAACCAACATTACAAGAAAGAACAAGTAATCACCACAGCAAATTCCTTCATTTTAAGCTTGCTTTATTTCTTCCCGACACCAACCAACAAAAAATACACCTGAGCAGTAACAATGATACACGAATCCAACTTCCATAAGAGGAAATATGGATATGCCGTAATCACGTTTCTCCATTAAATAGTTTTTTCCCCCAAATTGTGATTGCCCAGCCCTCAGTCACAAATATCCATTAAGTAATCCCCATTGTTTCCAGCTTGATCTGTTAACCGAAGATCTGTAATAATAACACATTAAAGTTGTTTAGTGTAAGGAACCGGTAGAAGGAGATAACAGTTTAATGCAATGTCCTGAAATTGGCTGAGCTCGGACCCCGCTGTTGCCGCTATTGATATTAGAGTAACTTACTTTATCTTCATTGAGAATGGTGCGTTCATTTTTTTGATATTTTGATTTTCCAGTGCGCTACACTTGGCAAATTTCAATATATATTTAACAATTATTCCACAAGCGCGCGTTGGATATGAGATGATAGATAGCCAACGAGGGGGGGCATAGCGCCGAGTTGGCTATAATCATCTCATATCCAACAAGGGCGAGTGGAACAATTGTTTTATTAAAAACGCCCCAAATAAAAAGCAAACTAAACTTAAAAAGAAAACGCCTCAAGAAAATCACGCGTATGCTTACCAAATTTGTAGAGCATGGTATAATAATGGCTCATGGCCCACGATGGCTAAGCCAATGAAAACTCTCGAATTGCATTATCCAATGATCCAGTTTTTAATAAATATATTTATACCATGCCATAGAAAATACAGACAGTCAGTATCCAGGAAATCCGTTTTATATTCGACGCTATTCCACCCAACCTTCCCGTTGTTCGCCTCGCGTATGTCGCATTGTTTGTGCTGGTCACCGTATTTTCTATGGCATGGTATAACAACAACAACAACAACAACAACAACAACAACAACAACAACAAACACAAACTTTATTAACGTGTCTAGGTAAATAGCCGAAGATGAGATCTTCTACTAATTGGGGACAACTTGCTCTCTCGTGGTATACCATGAAATATATCCCACTTGCCACTTGTGTTTTCTTGGTATACACACACTCGCCTAAGGCTCGTGTGTATACCGAGAAAATACAAGTGACCCGGCGTGGGATATTCACTGGTATCCACTCGAAAGCGTTGCATAACTAGTATGTATTTATATGTACATGAGTACATTACGACCAAAGATCACTAATTGATCACAGATCACCACTGTAATTACCCCAAACATGTTGTACATATGAAAATGGGTTTTTCATTGCAATAAATGAAGCGTATCTGAAGATTGCCGAAACTCAGAGTTGCAATCAACTTATGTATCCTCCCTCTTTGATTTCTTCGTGTGATTATACATGTATCAATGCTCCTAATAGTACAACTGAGCTTCGCTGCACTTTCTGTGCTATTCGATCGTGTTAACTGCCTTACTCGAATTATATTTTGAAACAATGAAACTCAACATTAGGTTATTACATACAAAGCCTGGAAATGAGTAAGAATTCAAAAGGACACAGGCTTGGTTATTTTTACCTGCTTATCCTGTTTCGAAGGACTCTCTTTTCCCTAATATCCTGCCGTTAAAACAGCCCAAAAAATACATTCGTTAGCATTAGATAAACAAAAGACCAAATGTCATTTTTTTGGTTAATTTTCTCGACCAGTAGGAATACGTGATGAGCTGTTGCAAGAAAAATGTTCTTTCATAACAGCGTTCTCCGTTTTCTTGCCAAAACTTCCAAGTACTCGCTTAAATACAGTAGCACCGTAATAGGGGTACCAAAGGAGGTGTCTGTATTATCCGGGAGTCTGTACTAAGCGGGCTCTCAAACTGACGTTTAGCGAGCGGGGACGACTGGGACGAGAATGTGTCTACATTCTGCTAGCGGCAAATCTGTCTGTCGTGGGTTTTTGTTTTTTAATGCATCACTGTTACATAAGCGGTTTTTTTTAAAAGCTTTTTCGTCGACTCGCGTGTTCGTAGCAGCATTAATTCTCGATTGAAGTGCAACTCAGCGTTTGCAGCCAGGAGGGTCTCTAAATTTTTTGTCGTCTTAAAAGAAGGCCTCATTAAATCCGCGTAGCTGATAAAATAACAGAGTACAAATCAAAGAATCAAAGGATTAAAAGAATGTATAATGAAAATATAGAAGGGCCGCAGGCAGGATGATACATGGTGAAATATAAGAACGTTCTCTGGCTAAAAATATAATAAAAACACAAGCTTTCGACTGTCTTAAGGTAATTTCTCAGAAATAAAAGTTACAGAACATTTTTTTTAAAACTTTCCATAAATGTTTTAAAACTTTCCAATAAGTGTTGCAGCCTTCCTCCTTCCCGGTTGCCAAAAACTGGATCGAAATTGAAAATCTCCATACCTTTGCACTTTCCAAGGTTACATTTCTTCTTCTGTTCCGTTACTTTCCCGCATTTCTTTCCGCCTCCTGAGGGGGGTGGGTTGGTGCAGGTACGGGTACGCGTTTTCACTCCTTTACCACAGGTCGCGCTACACGCCGAATACTCCGACCATTGAGTAAATCCTCCATTAACTAAAATGGTATTAAATAGCACCTTTCACTTTTATAGGTTTCTTCATTGTCAATTTAACCAATGACAAGAAATGAAGGGTGACATAGAGTGCGTTCCTTTGGGTTGATCTGGATCAGGATCGGTGATCCAAGATCAGTCGGATCATGGTACATCAAAGAAGCCTATAATTCCGTGACCAGAGTGGATTTCATCGATTCCTTTGATGTACAATGATCCTTGTGATCTTGGATCACTGATCCGTATTCGGTTTCGATCACTGATCCGGATTCGATTCCAAAGGAACGCTAGACTAAACTGCTTTACTCTTTCGAGCAATATGACTAAATCCGAAAACTAATAAATCATTGCGTTAGCTCATTTACAAATCAAATGTTGTGACAGTGGCGCTTTCACTTAAGTCTCCCCGTTGTACCTTGTTTGGCTGTCCTTTTTCAGCCTATTGCTGGCTTGTACTGTCACGCCAACCAAATTTTAAGTCGCCATTCAAAAAATCAAGTCAAGAATATGGAATATGATAGATGATTGATATATAAACTATTTCACTAACATTTAGGTATTTTTACTTACCTTTTTCCACTTTGCAGGGCTGAGTGTTGCACGGTTCCTCTTCCTTGTTGTCTCCAACGCATTCCATGCCACCGTGCTCCGGAGGGGGATTGGTACAGGTTCGTGTGCGCTCCCTAATGCCTCCTCCACAAGTCACGCTACACTTGCCCCAGGCCCCAAAGTCACTCCATCCTCCGTTTACTGGAACTAATGAACCATCACATGTTAAATCGAGGTCTACAGGAGTCTAGGTTGCCGGGGTTTCTAAAAAGGCTGTTTTGTTTGCAACTGACTTCACGGTTCCTTCACTGGTGTATTGTAAAATAAGAGACTGGTTGGCTTAAGGAGTATTGCCTTAAAAGAAATTTGTGATGATTATAAGCGAGTATTAAGATTTTAAGCTTGTTACAGAAAGTTCGAGGAGAAAGTTATTCCTTTTCCTGGATATAATTTATCGATGATTGTGATTCAACCACACCCTTCCAGAACCTCATCACTTGGAAAGCTATGTCTGCAATATCGACCTCAGACTGACTAAAGTTCTTAAGGCGGGGGTAAACATGAAGGCTGTTTTGAGGTCGCTTAACACGGCCTTTTTGCCAATATCTCGGTCACGTTTCAAGCGACACTAAATCTCTCTGCTTATCTCATTAACCACTGTTTGGCGGTTTTGTGTAAATTTTTGGGTGATTTTTGGGCATTTTGGGAAAGAGATATTTTTTCTCAAAGGATGGGTTACATTGAGGAAAATATAAAATGTGGAAGATTTGATGGATTTGGAAATTTGAAATTTGAAGTGAAGAATTAGTAGACGAATACCAAACAGTCCCCTAGCAACCTGGGGCTCTCTTTTGCGGAGGTCAACTGTCTGGTAGTGTTTTCAACCCATCTTAATCCTAACAATGTCCTTTTTTATATCACTTCAAATTTCACGCCTATTCATGTTTACCCCCGCCTTAAGCACATCATTGGTGACGCTCTTAAGGGCAAGAAGAGGGTCTGGATGGAGGAGGTGCAAATGTCAGCGTTTATCTATTTGTCAGTTAAGGTTTGGGCCATGTTAAGGGGACACTTCCCACGTAACCACAAAATTCGCAAAATTTCCAAACGGTGATAAATGCCGGGTAAGAAAATTTTCTGGAAAAGGTTCCTTGAAAATCAAGAATTAATTGAATTATGTCAGTCTTATGGCCGTGAAGGACATTTATCTTTATCCTTTCCACAGATATGGACACTTAGGATGAAACTAATGTTACGCACTTGGTGAGAGTGGAATTCGCACAGAGATTTCACAAGGTCCTTCTCCGCTGTTGCGTTGTTGGAGACTAATCCATGGCGGTGTCGCGTCTCCCGCGTAACCAACAAAAGCAAACGATCCTCTGAAGTCACCTTGTAAGATGGTTTCCCTGGTGCCCAGTCTCTTGAAGGCATCCAGCGCATCTGGTACATATTTTGAGCCTTCATCTTGAATGGTGACCAGAACGATCTTACTGCAGTGTCATATAGGTAAACAATTAAGAGTGTATAAAATTGACTTAAAACTGCCCCAATCAGTTCTCAAGAGCGTCTGTCTGTAAATAGAGAGAATCACACAACAGGACCGAAAATCTGAATTTCTTTTATCGAGATCAAAGCACCTTTTTCGTGAGTTATATTACTTGTTTAGTGAAATATCTTCATGCAGAAAAAATCCCAATGAGTTTAAAGTTTTGTGAAATCTAAAAAAGTTCGAAATACCGGTCAATCAACCAAGATGGCCCAAGGAATTTTCGACAGGCCAGTACAGAAAAACAGACACTTATCCTGATTTCGTTTTAACAAAGATTGTTAACTGAGCTTTGATAATTTCTTTGAACTAAATATCATGTTGAATAAAACATTTGCTTTCTTTTAATTACTTTTAATCCGTTTAAAAATATAACTATCGCGATTAAAGAGTCATTACGATACAGGTATTCGAATACTGATTTAGAAAACAAAAAAACAAGAGTTTCTAGAAATGCGTTATGCTATGGGCTTGCTATTTCTACAGCCCGGTCCTCACTAGCGACGCAAGCATAAGCATAAACATAAGCATAAGAAGCTTATGCGCTAGTGAGGACAGCTGCGACATAAGCATAAGCATAAGCTCTTTTCTTATGCTTATGCTTATGCTTATGTTTAGTGAGGACATCGTTGACATAAGCATTAGTGCTCGCTGATTGGCTGATACTCTTACGCTTGTGCTTATGCTTATGCTTATGTTGCGACTGTCCTCACTGGACTATAGCGACATAAACATAAGCATAAGCATAAACAAGAACGCAACGTTTTGATATTCTTATGCTTACGCTTATGTTTATGTCGTAGCTGTCCTAAAGCCTGGTTCACACTTGTGCGATAAGCATAACACAAGCGACATAAGCATAAGCATAAACACAAGAAAAAAGGAACATGTTCCTTTTTTCTTGTGCTTATGCTTGTGCTTATGTCGCTTGTGTTATGCTTATCGCACAAGTGTGAACCAGGCCTTATGCTTTTATGCTTATGCTTATGCTTATGCTTGCGTCGCTAGTGAGGACCGGGCTTACATTGTCACTTTTGCCGTAGAAATCAAGCGCGCTAGACGAAGAACTATAGCGAACACTGACAAACTGACGGCTGAGAGAACACTTCCACTTTGTAGTCACGTTCTGATCAACATAATTCAGCATGTGTCATAACATAAAACGTTCTTGGGCATTGTGTATCCCAAAAGCAACAAAAACAAGAACAAAGTAAGACGAAACTCGTTGAAAGTAGACAATATTCCTGAAATTAGTTCACCGAAAGTTTTTTTTAACAAACTAAACGAATTTTTTTAGGGATTCTCCATATTTAAGGTCACTCTCCCCGTAAGTGTTGATTTAACCAAAGTTATATTATAGTTGCGATATTAGCGTAGGTATACGTATTTTTGTTAATGCTAGAGTGAGGCAATATATTTTTTCTTATCGGTCAGTAATAACAACGTTTCTGTTGATACCCAATAGCTATACAGACACGTAGATGCAAAAATCTTCTCCGTCACGTCACGTCACGTCACGTCACGTCACGCCACGTCTCTGTCTTCTCCGTCTTTTGGTGACCAAAACAAAAACCATTTGAAGAGTGCGAGTGTGAGTGAGAATACTTAAATGCTACTCACTTTCCTGTTATGGAATTAAGGAAGTCTCTCAGGTTTTTACCAGCGTTCTCATCTCCATGAGTATCAAATGCTCTTGCATCAAGCACTTCACCTAGATAGAAGTGTAAGAGTTTTTTACATTAGCACTGACCAAATGTCATAGATAAACGAAAATTGTAAATTTTAGATGTGAGAGGGAAATGAGCAATAAAACTTAGAGCTTCGAAGAAGAAGTAATGTCCAAGGACAAACTTGAGAACAAGTTTCTGAAACCAGTTTTTAGAAGTTCCTTTGCGGTATATTGTCCTTTAAAGGGAACCTCCACTGTGACAAAAAGTTTACTTCAAATCACGCTAAATAATTTTAAGAATAAAATTTGCTTGAAGTTTTAACTAACAAAGCGCGTTTGCCTTAAATACATGAATTATAGAATCATTTATTTTTGTTTTCAAAGTTCCCGGGTGCCGCCATCTTGAATAATTGTGACGTGAAATGGTTGCCCTTTTGTTATTAGACAAAAGCTCTTGATGTCAGAACAATAGAGCAACCAAGACACGTCACAAGTATTCAAGATGGCGGCGCCCAGAAAATTTAAAAACAAAAATACGCGATTCTCAAATTCGTTTTTCTCCACTATAGACACTCTTCTGGAAAAAAAAATAGACCTAACGTTACTGCAAATACTATATCCTGCGGTTTAAAGTGATTCTTCGGTAGGAGTGGAGGCTCCCTTTAAATATCTTGCAAAATGGCGATCTGCTTGAAAGCGAGAGCTCTTTTCCGTCGTCTTGAAGACTATTAGTCAGTTCAAAACAATCAGCTCTATTTAGTTTAATAATTTAGCTGATTAGAAACCTGAATTTGAAAATGTAAATCCAAATTTTGAAAACTGGGGAAGACAAATTTAGACCAATGGCACGCGAAAAAAAAATAGATTGATTATTTTTATTTAGTACTCTTATAATTGTTACGATTAGATATTTAGCAATTGGCTGTTGGAAGTTGTCTAACCAGTTTTATAATTTTTTGTTCAAAACATACTTAAACGCCTATTTAAACAACGATTGCCAAACTCTCTCAAGTGACCCAACCATTATCCGGAAGTCTAAGCTATATCAAATGCCTTCTCCCGTTATTGCACTTTCATAGCAACCATGTTGAGGGGCTTCATTACCACTTTTGCTATAACCAGCTTATTTTTCCTTTTTGTTTGTGGTGGTTTTCCAGAATCTTTAATTAAGAAGAAAAACAAGAAAAACTTTAGCCATTTCGTGTTTTTAATTTATTAATTTTTGGAATTAGTTTGGCATGACTTTTCTGAAAAACAAAATATTTGATGTCGGTTTGGAGCGAGATTACGTCATAATTAGCCCCTGGCTTCTGACAGAAAATGCTTAAAAAGAGTTTGCCGGCGAAAAACCCACTTGATTACTTAATGTAACGAAAGCTTTAATTTTTCGCCTGATCATTGAGAGTACCTGTAGAGAGAGAGTAAAGTAGAGTACCTGTTGTCCCGTCCAAAACAATAACATTGTGGCCCCTCCCGTGAGGTGACTTGTCTATCCCATCTACATAGGTGTAAGCTATTCCACAGGTTCCTGGCTTTTTATCAGCGTCATTGCAACCCTCACTGCGGAGACGAATGCCTACGGAGCGACCTACAAGATAACAAACGTAGTTAGAAAACTAAATGCTGGGCTGCTTCTTGTCACTTGTTTAGTGCAAAGAAATCCACTTCTGCAAACCAAACAAGTGTAACGTAAGCGAAACGCTAGATGAAGTAGACAGCATACATTTTCACTTCTGGTACTTCAACGAATATAATTCGATCTGCCTCGATCTGGCCCGATTCGACCCTTATTGACAATTATTGTTGTGCATTTTACCTGTTTGCCCACTCTCAGAAAGTGCGCATCATATGATACTTTTTAATCGGCTAATTGTGGTCCCTATATTTACAACTGTTAGGGCCGCATTTAGTTCTTTGGGACTTCAGTGTTTACAAGTCTTTATCAAAAGGGTGTCACACAGTTTAGAATTTCATGTCTTACATTTCAGGAACGCTCATGCGGCTCTGCATTTAAGCCAATTTTTAACATTTTTTTCATGGATTGAAATCATACTGATATCGGAGGAATCGAAAACCAGTCAACGAAGCTAGGTTCCGGGTAATTCGTGGATTGCTTAAAGGTATAGACTTTTTTTAGACATCTGGATGTACTAGACTACTCTCATGCTAAAAAATAAAATGTAAAGTAAACAGAATGCAAGCGTTGCACTTCTGGTAGCATTACGAATGCAATACGATCTGGCCTGATATCCTGATCTGACTCATGGTGGTATATATACAGTGTGATATCTATCGATCATAGACCTAACAATTATTTTTTTTTGAGTTATACATGTCCCCGTGTGCTTGTTCATAGAAAAAAATGCGATTTATTTTAGTTTTTAATTCACTCATTGTCATCTTTAGATTTTTCTGCGTGACTGAAAGGCGTGACTTCAACGTTTTAAGAGTGCATCCATGAGAAAACCAGGCAGGAGGTGGCACTCAAACTTGGCGCAAATGTTGGGTTTGGTGAGTGAATGATTGTGGCAAAAAATTAGGCCCACATATTTTATTCCCTTCAAGTTAGGGAGACCCCACTGCAAAAATATCTATTCGACAAATGTATATACATCAAGTAAACACCTAACAAAAATGACATCGTGTGGCAGCAAATTGAGCAAAGTAGGCCAATTTGGGGTCAGTCTACACTGACGAATTTTTCCGTAAATCAAGC
>OZ026600.1:5227860-5272860 GCA_964020085.1 Micromussa lordhowensis | reverse complement strand
TCGACTACATCTCAGTCGGATTTGCATAACTGTCTCGAATTCTCTGAACCTTCCGAGTGTTTAGATAAGGCTATATAAACACGGAAAAAGTGCTCTATTGCTTTTATGAAGTAATTCTCACTCACTCTTCTCCTTTTATGTTATTGAGAAAGTATTTCAGGTTTTCTCCAGCGGCATTTGCATTGGAATGGGTATCAAATCCTGCTACTCTGAGCACTTCACCTGTGTTGAAGTATAAGACATCTGCCTCACTTCTTGTTTAGTATTAATTTAAGCATTTATAACAGAATTGAATACATCGAGTTACATGAAACTTTTTTAGTTGTTTGTCTATTCCTAAACAAAAAGGCAAGAATTAAAAATATTTTAGCGTATATTTACCCAAACAAATGTTAATAAACAGACTGCAGACTTTTTTTACCTTTAAGAAAGTAAACTATGGCCTCCATTAGCTGCAAAACTATGCACGGGCATAAGTCTGCGTATATTAGCTACTGGGAAGCGAACAGTCTGTGAACTTCGAGAAAAATGTCTTAAGACAAATATTAAACTAAATAGATGATACAGGGTGCAAAGAAAGTCATGTCCGATAGCCCGGGGCTCGTGGATTTTGCGATCGGGCTAGTGAATTCTGCGCTTAACTTGCCCGACGGGCAAGTGAAGATTTTTCGGAGAATTAAAATTACAAAAGTACTATAAGACAAATGTTTTAAATTCGTAGTAAATTCGTGCTGACCGAAAGTCGCTCCGACGAAGTGATATCTGCATAAACAAGACAAGGTATTGCATTACATGTCAGACGGGGCGCATAAAGTAAAAGCAGATATTGAAGAAAACTTTGGAGGTAAATGTTGGCCGCGACTAATTCTTACTGATTCAGAGAAAGCTATTTGTCTAAAATATGATTCATAATCATTTGCGAGGAACGTAAAAAAAGGTTTTGATCCTGAACTCAAGTGAGAAATTTATTATTTTTTTAGCAAATATTCGTCACGTGCGTTTCAATATGGTAGATTCTAAACACCGATACTGTAGGTGCTTTTTTATTTTTTTCGGGCTAGTAAAAATGACTTTCGGGCTAGTAGATGTTGGTTACAGCTTGCCCTTCGGGCAAGGTGTAAAATTAATTTTCTTTGCACCCTGTGATATTGCATTTATCACCCTTTACATTTTTCCATTGGTCTGGAGCTCTTTTGGAAGACCTCGTTTAATTTCAAAGTTGATAATTTTGAAATAAGTCCAAGTGCCTTCAACAGAACCAATAGCATGTTCAAATCATTCAGTTTTATTAAGTCTTTCATTCATTCATTTTTTTAAAATAACATTTTTGTCCTCTATTGGCGAAACGCCAAGTTAAATACTTCATGTAAAGAGCATATCGACTGTTTTTAACTGTGTGTTGAACTACTATTGAGGCCGTACCAGGACGTAAAAGCGACAAGCGCGGACATGACCCTAAAAACAAGCGACAAGGGAATTGCTAATCAGCGATAAGCGAATCGAATGCGCCGCTAAAACTCGACAGCGACAAGAGATGCACGAGAAACGACAGCGACATTGACTCTTTTGGACTGTTGTTACATTACCTGTTACAGCGTCCACAACAACGACATTGTGTCCCCTGATGTGTGGAGACTCATCTTCTCCATTTACATCTATGTAAGCTAGACCACATGTGCCTTCCGTGATACCAGGATCTTCGCAACCTTCACTCCTGATGTGAATACTCACGGAGAGATCTACAAGGTAAGAAACATATATGTTTGGTCCTATATATAATTTCAAACTATCCAAAGCTATTTGTTGTCAATCAAGTTTTGTCAATAGTCTTTGGACACTGAAAAAAGTGTCACTAGATAGTATTTTGGAAATAACGTTTTTTACGAAAACTTCAAGTTAAATAACATTTACCTTAATATGAATGTATCCTTTATTTTGTTGCTCATTGTTATAACATGAAAGTTTTAATAATTTGTTTCATATAGAACTTATACGAATTTTTAGACATTTTACAATAATCTGTATCGTATTATATTGTAAGTAGTGTGTAAGTAATGGCATTGTATAACACGTTTTGTTAGTAATGTAACGGACTTTGCAATATAGTAGTTGTGTTACTGTTGTAAATTGTGTACGTAGCCGTACCAGTGTTGTAAGTAGTGCAAATCACAATTAAAATGAAAAAAAAAAAAAAAAACCACGTTTACCTTGGTCTGCTCTGGGGCTTCGTACACGAAGTTCTGAAAATGAAGCAATTGGACAAAAATCTCCGTTACACGAGGTTTACAGAATAATCTCACGGCTCAGCGCATGCGCAAGGAATGGCTTGAGTATGAGTAATTCTTTTACACTCTTGTCAAATCACGAGCAAATTCGGCAATCACATGCAGACTACAAATTCTGACTACACTCGCACGTGACATTCAACATGAAAAGTTCCGCTCTGTGTCGGTCATTTATCTGAGTATATCCTGATATATCCTCACCTATTACAACTATTGATTTCAAGAATTAGGACCTATGTGACGCGAGATTAGAAATACTACTAAAGCCCGCACCTTAGATGCGGCCAAAAGTATATGGAAAAGTAATCCTTATCTAATATAGCAGCACGAGGCCTCGAGGAAAAGGTATTCTATCACTTTGTTATCCAAGTCTTTGAAACAAAAAACATAGTTATGAAAAAAGTGGCTGACCTGGAATGAGGTAAATCGCCCGCCAAAACCTTAAATAGTCCCTGAGCATTTTATGATGCCCGCGAACTTCTCTACCGTTCCGTGCGACTATTCAAATCCAACCAATTATTACCTCAATCGCCAGAAAATACACTTGTACTGAGGCAGAAAGATTGATGCCCGAATTCGCAGAAAACGTCAAAGTATTAGTAAAGTAAAGATACCAATTTTCCATCGAGGTCCGAAAATTGACGAATTTCCGAAATAGGAACCATTCAACCCAAAATTCAGGATATTACGAACGGAAAATCAAATGGAACAGAAATTCCCAGTAAGAATGTTAAAAGTTTTGGTACAAATGGCAAGGTGTCTCTCGTTTTTGGAAATAACGGAAAATGCTGTTCCATTTGTTACCGAAAATTTACGGAAATTGAAATTAAAAGCGCTCCCAATTTGTTAGACCCAAGGGATGTATTCTAATTGTATACGATTGGTTCAAAAGCAATAAAAAGTTTAAAGAAACATTTCCCACAAGTCATCCACTCCCTTGTTTCATAAACGATGGCCAAATTCTAAAGCTTGCACTTATACCGCTGTGAAATATTTTATTATATAAAGGGACCATTGCATGCAAGCTTCTTGTGTAAGAAATGCATTAAGGGCCTGTTTACATGGAGGTGGGGGACCCCAGGTAGGTGAGGTAACCCGCCTAGGTGGGGTAACCCGCCTCTCCATATAATCTCTCATTTTTATTTGATCGTGTTTACATGATAGGTGAGGTAACCCGCCTAGGCGGGTTGCCCGGTCTGCCAGGTAGGGTAACCCGCCTAGCCGGGGTCGCATTTTGCCATGTAAACGACTCAAGGTGGGGTAACCCGCCTAGCCGGGGTCGAGTTCATGTTACATTTGCAAGCGCGCCAAAGCGCGTAAAAATTTGAACCAGAACAATATGGCCGTTAACTGCCTCTGGCGGAGGCTTTGTATCATCAAAAGTGACAGTAAAACGCCACAGCATTGAAATGCTGCAGCGAGAGCAGAAAATAAAGATAAAATATCACTGACCGCCAAAATGCGTCGTTCGTCCGCCATTTTCAATGTTTACGTCAAGTAAAGTCACCCCGGGACCCCGGGGTTGTAAGTTTGCATGTAAACGCTGGGCATTTTTCGACCACGGCTAGGCGGGTTACCTCACCTACCTGGGGTCCCCCACCTCCATGTAAACAGGCCCTAAGCCTGGTTCACACTTGTGCGATAAGCATAACACAAGCGACATAAGCATAAGCATAAGCACAAGAAAAAAGGAACATGTTCCTTCTTTCTTGTGCTTATGCTTGTGCTTATGTCGCTTGTGTTATGCTTATCGCACAAGTGTGAACCAGGCTTAAAGATACAAGAAAATAAAAATCCAGTTGTAATTGATGGATATAACCTTCTTGAAAGGAATGCAAATATCGAAATTAAAGCCTGAATACTAGTTTAGAGTATGAGTAAATACTTTAGGACTAAACTGGTAGTTTTAGCATGACAAATACATATATGATTTTGCAGGATTCGTTTCTTGTTCAAAGTTCAATCAAAAATAGATAATAAAACCCGAAAATTGAGTTCATGCAAATCAGACTCATTTTCATTTCAATGGTTTCGCACTTAGACTCGTTTTGAAACTGAGGCACAAGGGCACTCGAAAATGCCTATTAGAATTTTCGGTCAAGTGTAACTGGAAAGTTATTCTTTAATTTAGACACAAAATTGAATCAAGTTTCTACCTGCAACCGGAATGGCTCCGCAAACATCCGCAATCACCACAATGGCGAACCAAAACAGCAGAAATTTCATCGCAGAAATAAATCAACCTGCAGATTTGAAATTACAAATAATTAAGCAATTACTGTTTTAATTGTTATTATCAGTCCCATATCTGTTTCCCGCGTTGAAACTGAGTTCTTTTGGTTATAAATTACGTAACATGAGCGAGAGTAAGTTTCTAACTGGCCAGTTGTTCATTAGCCAGTGTTTAGGGGGAAATTAAAATTCTATATTATCAGATCTCAGTTATCAATTAAAACACGCACTGAACTCCAGATTGAAACATCAAATTTTCTTAACTTTAAATTTAGTCAAATAAATCTTCGTTCGTTAGCTATTTATCAAATAACCATTTGAAATAAGTAGGCTTAAAGAATTAATTTGCATTGTCATTTTCATAGTTTCCTTTGTTGACATAGCTTGTAACAGGGGCCTCAACCCTCCTCCCTCCCTCCCCCCCTCTCTCTCTCCCCCTGTTTCCTCTGTGTTTTTTTTTTTAATTTTAGATTCAGTTATTTTATTTTTTACCTAATGTTTCCCCCTGTTTCCTCCTATTTCCCCGTGTTTTCCCCTGTCTCCCCTTGTTTCCCCTGTTTCCTCCTGTTCCCCCGTGTTTCCCCCTGTTTCCGGTCGCCTAAGACCTTGGCTCATTCTTTTAATCTTTTAAAAAAGGTTTTAAAAATTGGATGAAGATTTTAAAACGGAGTATATGTTGTACTCTTGTGTCTATTCAGCGAGCATGCAAGGATTATGCGCGACGTTCACTTTGCCTCCAGTTCATTTTCTTATAATCTGATCGGCTATTCCTTACTTTTCTTCTTTTCTTCTTCTCTTCTTCATCTGATCTTCACTACTATTTCCCTTATAGATATTAATTTTTGTACCAACTCATTTTATTGTTTAAAGGAAGCTACCTTGTGGATCATCTCGAATGTTTGGCCTCAGGGGTGTGTGGTTTACAATCCGTGCTAAATTTCCCTAAGTATTGTTTAACTACCCTCCTTTCTTTTTGATTTATTATTAAGTAATTATGCCAAACATAACTACTATTAAAAAAAATGGGCTTACCAAAAACTTGATTCACCATACACCAGAAATATAAACAGAGTAAATTTCTGATTGTAAGAACGAATGTTCCTTCGTCGTCATTGACCAGAAAAAGGAGAAAAGACTTTCAATGTGTCAGGTTATGCTTTAAGAAAACTGATATTATCAAACCACGTTTTTTTTACTATTTTCTATGTAAACGTCGCGTCATGCAAGGAAGCTGATAATCGAAGAAATGTTACTTTTTTTTTCATTTCTTCCCCCAAAACGAAATATTTTCAGTCGCATGGATCAAGGGCAAAAATTCAACCCGAACCCCAACACAAAAAAATACGGTGGTCAAAACTTTACAAAATTAAATGTAATCGCTGGCTGATAGTCGAACAGACTTTTCAGCGCGCACTCACCTTTTCGGTAAACTTGTTCGACTGTAGTAGGAGAGAGTGACACTTCCAAGGCTTGGAACTCCCCGCTCTGTGACGACTTGAGCTGTGTATCACGGTATCATATCATTTCTCGCTAGAGGGAGTCTTGAATAAATGTACCATATTTGTGCGACTAACAACGTTGTCGTGGCAACAGACTAAAAATAGTGACTGCAGAAAAGGAAAAATTCAAGTTGTAAAATTCAGCGTTGCCTCATTAACCACAGAGTCAAAAATTTTGATAACAATTTCCATCACAAAATTTGAGGAGAAGCTTGGTAATGGTATTAATGTGAAGTGATTTCACAAATTTCAACGACGAAACGTTTGAATTTAATACTTGCTTTGAAATATAATGAATGGTAAACAAACTTAATTACAAGTCGCCTTGTTTTTCTTTCGCCAATTGAACTCTCCGCTCGTAGCGAGAGATAACGTAAATATCATGAGTGAGATAAGTGGACATTAATGTAAGTATATATGAAATAAGTGGACATTGTTAAGAAGGTCTGAATTAGGTTAGTGAAGTATCTCAGATATCACTTAAATTTTTGCAGGTCTGAGATCTGAGCTATTATTTTAAAACTGCGTTATTAAGTGACAGGTACAATTCTCACCAATTCCCGGCCACCAGTTAAAACCCAAGCAGACCCTCTATTAAAATAAATATTATTTTTAATGAATTGAAACCAATTTAATTAACAAGTGAGGAAAATTGCATAGCTTCTTTGCCAAAAGGTGGTCTGTTACTAGCCTTTCAATGTAGAAGAAATACATTTGGAAGTAGTAGTGGTACATGACATATACCGCGAATTGAAAAAAAATACGGAACTTATTAACTTTTTAGACGCGGGGTCTACGTGGGGGTTAAGATAACACATTCATTTCTGCGTGTGCCCTTTTTCAACAATTGACTCTTATTTTGAATCAATCGGCTTCATGGGTCCTACTTTCGGCAATTATCTCTCTGGCTCTCTAAACGTGAAACAATGTTAGTTTTAAATTGGTAATAAAATTAACACGAATTTCCTCTTTCAAAAACTAGTACAGTACCACATCATTCTTAAAGAAAGGCATTAAACTTTATTTTGCACCTCAAATAAATGTGTTCATACGATAAAACAGGACTATGCTGTAGTTATCAACAAACAAAGCGTTGTAAATTATCATGTTAAAGAAAGCCACAGATCAGCCGAGATCAGTTAGTAAAAACGCACTCGCAAAAGTTAAAAGTCGGTGCAGAAGATTTTACAGTTTAAGAACGTCTCTACAACCCTTGAGGAAGAAAAGGATTGAGAAAAAAACCCGTTCGAATCAATGCAATTTTGCACGGAGACTAAGTTATCCCTAGCGCTGTTTAGTTGAAGGAATCGAGTTGGTGGCTCGAAGTGTTCTTGTTAGGAATAAAAAAATACAAACAAGGAATCTCTAAAAGAAAAAAAAACATGTAGCATATATGTAAAAACCCCTGGAACAAAATTTGCCATTGAGTATTTCATATTTACGATTTACATCAAAAAATCAGCTCATCCTACTCTATTGTAAAACTTGTTAAATTTAGGATTTGCGAAAATCGTGCAAAATTGACCAGTGAAATTTTGAAATTGGTTACATTCAATGTTTATGTTTCTTTTCTAACTAATTCAATTCGGACTTGCGGTCAACCGTTAAGGGTGCTTTGTGTTGTAGCAAGCCAAATTGAGTATAATATCCGGCTACCAAAGTTGTACTTGTTGAAGAAACGAACCTAACTATAGATTGGAAATAAATATATTATTTGCCGGCTTATTAATATAAATAGATTTGTTTAGGTAACTTTGTCATTGAATCAGCTTACGTGCCGCCTGTCTACCGAACCATTCGTAAAAAATCTAACGAGCGAACGAGCAAGTAAATTAGATACTAGACAAAGAAAATTTAGTTCACCGGTTGAATTCTCCAAAATTGTTTTTCCTGTGTGAAATTTCGTGCAATGTTTGAATTGTATACTACCAAAACAATTTCTGTCAGTCGTTGTGAATCACTCGAAATCAGACTTTTCTACCGTAAACCAGCAACAACTAATATTGTTTTAGTTTAGTTTGGTTTCGACATACTAAAAACGTGTTTATATCATTCATGTCGAATTGATACAAATTTATTTTAATGTTTTAATACAAACGCCATAAAATAAAGTACTGAAATAAGTTCAAGAGGAATATCTTCCAAAGCAAATGGCCTGTTATGTTTTTTTCCCTTGCCCCCTTAAATTTGTTTTGATATTGTAAAGAAAAAATCAATCATGATCTTTTGTAGTGAGCCAAACGTTTAAGAAAGATATTCATCAAAAGATAAGTTATAAATGTCCTTTTGTGTAAAATGGTATTCCTTAAGATCGAGTCAAAACTTTCGACGACGGCTTTCCGTCTTATTTTAAAGGAAAGCTTACAGAACGACAGAATTAAGAATCTTGAAATTACTGGCAAAGCAGTGTTCTTGTGAAGGGGCAACTCGAGCAAAAGTAAAATTTCTAAAAAAAAACCCGCTTTGATAAAACCGAGTGGAAAGATTTAATTAATTTTTTAGCGGTTTCAGAATATTTTATAGCTTCTCAGGTACGGTTGAGTCCCGATACAACGAACAAAGTTTGTGGTGAACTGGCCATTCGCGTCCGAATTGAAGATATAATGACATTGATCAATTTTCAAGCAGTGTCCATCAATAACAACTGATAATAACGACATAAATGTTTTCACCTGAACCTTGTGCCTTGCCTAAGAACATTTTAAAATTGAGTACCTTTACAGCAAAATTGGTAAGGTAGATGCAATGAACAAAATTGCTAACCAAACAGCTTATTTCAACACTCACCTTTTCAGGAAACTTGTTTGCCTGTTATATTAGAAAAAAATAACAAATTAAACGCTTAATTCTACCCGCACTGTAATTTAAAATGTGCCCCGCGATATATCTCGTTTCTTCCCCACAGGGAGCTGGAGGTTTTTAATTTTCGTAATTGAACAACATTTTCGGGGCAACAGACCGAAAATATGAAAAGTGATATAGGACAAACTCTCACAGCTCAGCCCTTCAGAAGCTCAATAGTTGTGACTTCAATTACAGAATTTGACGTGAAAATTTGACATTATATTGAGGAGCATCGACTTCGTATCTGCTCGTTTTATTGCCAAGTCGCTTGACTTACAATAAACAAATAGTAGGCTCATGTAATAATGAATTGTAAACAATGAGATAAAAGTTATTCTTTGTTGACCTCTTCTCCCTTGGCGAGAAAAAAGTGAATATCACGTACGGAGGAAGACGAGAGTTGGCGCTTTGATGAAATTTGTAATAATTTAATTAGGAGTCTACTTAGAGGCTGAGGAAAAGCAATTGTTTTAGCACGTATCTGTTTGAGCTTTACACTTCACACTGTGTAGTGGGTGCCGTTTACCTTGTTGAGACCAGTTTCGTTAATCACGTGGTGCCCCCCTATTGCTGGTTTTCAGTGTCACGCCATTCAAAATAAAAATCAAAACCGTTCAATAGATTGAGTCCAGAATCTGAGAAAAGAAAGAAGGTAAGTATGCAAAGACTCTCGCAATAATTTTTCTTATGCAAGATATGCGGAGAAACTTTTTACCCAAATTTATAGAGATTCGTATGGGGACGCCATGTTGGTGCCCATCCGGATGGGCACCAACATGGCGGCCGGAAACCGAAATCGATGGGTTTTCTAATAGTTAAATCAGTTATCCCACGGTACCAGTCTGCAAGTTCACGGTTTCGACTCGAAACTCGTTTCTCGATCCTCCATGTTTTGGAAACTCGACAATCGAGTTTCCATTCTTGAGGTTGATGTTTACAGTTTGGAGTGTCGATTTTAGAATTTTTAATTTTAAGTTTCAGACATTCTTTCGAAATTTCTCGAGTAAGCGATATATTTCTCGAATACATATTAGTAGCCGTCCTTCATTGCTTACTACAAGTGATATTCAGAGCGTTTTCATGCCAGTATTATGATTTATCGTACTCATGCCCAAATGTTGGTCTGAAGTTCAAGTCTTGAATTGCGATTACGTTTGCAGCAAAAGAAAAGAATTCAAATTGAAGACAGCCAGCGACTGATACAAAATGGTTATTTCAGTTATTTCATCCACTGAACGGACTATACTTCGCAAGAGTGCATTGGAGGCATGTTTGTCCATAATTGCATAATTGCATAATTGCATTCGAGCCCAATGGGTTGGTAGATGTAGTGCAATCCACAGAATCTTTTGGGCTGGCATTATATCGGAGAGGATTGCTAGTGCTCGAGGATAGCATGAACACGCAGTTTAATATCTCTGTGAATCTCCGGAACAGGCCGCTATCCATTATTTGGAATGCCAAAAGACAATTCCCTATTTAATTAATTTGCTTAATCTTCGAGAATAAATTGTGACTCAAAACTACATTTGTGTAATTTTCCCTGGAATACTAGTCAGAACCTAGACGATGAATTTGAACCGCAGGAAAAGACACACAAGAAATATAAAACCACCCCTAGGAAGTACGGTTGGCAAGACTGAACAAAATAGAAGCGAATGGGTGCTAGCTGAACTCGAGTCTGCAGGGTCTTTGTTCAAACTGTACAAAAACTTAGTCTGCAGCTAAAGGGAAAAATGAATATTTGATCCTATGTAGCCGATATTTAAATCCACAATGTATTTTCATTTTTTATCTCAACATAGAGAAACCTTGACGTTAGCATGACTAATCCCCCTCTAAGAAAGCGTGTTGTAACCTCTCCAAAAAGAGATCAAAGTAACCGCCTTGTGGCCTCAATGTCAACACCGAAAGAGTCTAATTTAAAATAAATTAAAAAATTTTAAACAAACTAAATTAAAAACTGCATGTGTCTCCTTTATATTAATTCATCTATTCCCTCCTAGCGCGAGAAGACGTAACAGGAAGATATCCTGTAAGAGAGTGTGAGCTTAAAGCTGTACTTCCATTGCTATATAGATGATAATATTGTGTAGTAATCCTGTCAAGTGCATTTTTTTTACCAGCAGAATCCTTTTCCTGTGTTTTGGACTTTAACCATTAACCTTAAAATGACTCTCCAAATCAATAGCATAACACTTATGAAGGGTCAAGGCAACATAATGATAGGCAATATTGTATTTACGGTTTTTTAAGCTTCTATCTTTAATTCACTTTTTTCACGTAAATTTGCACTGCGATAAACGAACAAAGTTTGTGAAATCAACTATTTCTTTTTCACATGGAGAGAATATACTCGATGGGCTGTCCACGCATCGTGGGGGTAGCATCCTCGGAAGAACTGGGTGCCATGTGTAAAAACTTAAGAGGGATTACCTTGGGTATAAGGCCTATACCAAGGATTCACTCTGTTACCTTGATAATCTCTTGCTGTGACCTATTACTGAACAGACGAACAGCATATGGAATCTACTACTTGTTCAGTATGTAATAACGAAATCATAATTTAAAAAAAATGACGTCATCTATGGTTCTGATTTTCAATAGATACTAAGAAACACTGAACCAATCGAAATTCTACGTCTGATTGGCTATTCGCTCATAAGAAACTCGGGCTCGTGGTTTTATTGTTAAATATTGTACGATCTTTATCAGCTCGGAGAACATATAAGAGACTAAAGGGATATGTATCGTCTACACGGTGACCCTCTTTCTTGCATTTGGGGAAATGGACAAAACGCTACTTATGGTAAAACCACTTTTTTTCTCGCGACTGCGCTCAATGGTTCACACTTGAGAGTTTTTATTTGAAACTAGAGAATGTTTATAGATCCATATAAAACAAATTATCGTTGTATTCTCGTTGCATTAATGAAGAACAAAATTGAAAAGGGTAAATGTTTATATTTGGATGGTTTGTCTTACAGTTTCGTATTTATTCTTAACCTTTGATAGAATGTCCTTGAAATAAGTGTTTCAGCATTAAAAAGTTTTGTAAATTAGACAAAGGGTAATGGTTTGATAATTGCCATTCGCATTACCATGTCTGGAAGTTCATTTAGTTTTTCCTGCTGATCGACGGGATCCCTTTGGTGCATTCTGGTGAAAAGTGATGAATTCGAGAATTCGTATCCCCTTCTATATATTCTTCTTAAATCCTGTTAATGTTGGTGCTCGCTCGCTACGCTCGCTGCGCACCAATAAACAATTAAAGAAGTTTAACTGTTCAAGCTTTAGTAATAAAGTCCCATTCAAGGCTATCGAAAGCCTTTTCGAAGTCTATAAAAAGAAGCAATTCAGAAGTCTTTTTAGCATATAGATATTCCATTATATCACTTAAAAGTCTTGTGTTTTGCCCTATGTCTCTTCCCTTGACAAATCCGGTGATCTGATGTTGATTTTCTTTGAATGCTATGGACGCTGGACGTTAGTTTCTTTACGGGTACACATTAAAGTCTTTTACTCTGCAATCCTCATCGGAGGTAAACTGCAAAATGAAGGAAAATCACATTTAGAGACATGGCGACGATGGCTGACGTTGGTTTTTGCATTTCGCTAGAAAATTAAAAAAAAAAAAATCAAACACTTCTATAGCGGTGAATGCGTTTGATTTCAAGCTATCGGGAGATAGCTAGTTTCAAGGTATGCTACTCAAACAGACGAAGCAAATACAGTAAACACCTACAGATAAGAACAAGTGGATTAAAAACATCAGGCTGAAAGTTGGCGATCAAAGCACCAGATATATTAGAACCGTTTCAGCCTGTTAAATAAAACATGTTCTTATATAAAAAGAAAGAGTATGTCAGAATAAAATAGCACTCATATTAAAGTACTTCATTTTTGAAGTTTACTTACATTAATAATAGCTTTTATTTATTTATTTATTCATTTTTATTTGAAATTTATTTTATTTAGCGTAAGTAATAGAACATTGTATGTTAATTAAAACTTCTGGTAATGAATAATGTATAGTATTTCTGAAACAAATTTTATTAAAAATTTCAGGCCGATTTCTCACTAAGCACCCAGTAAATAAGACCTTGATCAGCCTAAGGGCCTCTTCATATGTTGACCGGGCTGGCTCGGTTACCGGGACGAATTTGTTTTCTGTTCATATGGGAAATTTCAGCCCGGTCGACCGGGATGAAATTCAAGAAACAAAACCAAAATAGTGAAACATAAACTTGTATCATTCACGATTGTCGTAGCTTTGTGGACTCTTGTAACTTTACTAATAAAGCTAATATGCATACTTTTGAAGTGGAAATACATAGACTGCAAAAAGTATGCCATTTTGGCCGCTATGATGCGAAAGCGAAGCTATTTTGTCAAAAAAGTTTCGTCCCGGTCACCCGGGCTGGAGTGTTCATATGGGAAAATTTTCATCCCGGTTACCGAGATCTCGGTCGCAAAAACCGAGATCTCGGTAACCGGGCCAGCCCGGCCTCTCATATGAACACATCGAAATTTTAACGAAGGAAAGAGTGGCGAGGCGAGATCTCGGAAACCGAGCCAGCCCGGTTGACCGGGCTCATATGAAGAGGCCCTAAATCCCAAAATGATAGGTTCTTAAATGCGGGCGTTTACTGAATTACAAATAAAGATTCCAGGTAGGTAACAAGACCTGTTAACGTAATTCACTATAGCCGCCATGTTTGCTTTCACATTGAGGCAAATTGGAAACGTGATTTATGAAGGGGCAAACTTAAGCCCCTTCCACTTACGCAGAAAACGCAACAATTACCGGTCATTTTGCATTTGCGTTTGAGTAAAACTCGGGCAGGGAAATATTATCGTAACGTAGTCGTTTTCGAAAAGCTTCGCTTTCAAAACCTGTTCCGTTTACTCTAAAACACAAAGACGACGTTTTCAAATTCCTTCTGTTTGAGAAGCGTTTTCGAAAAGCTCCGTTTTCGTGACGGATTAGTGCGGACGGTACGCCTAACCGTATAAATAAAGCTGCGTTTTCAAATTCCCCCCCGCGTAGTGTTGACGAGGCCTTACGAAATATTAACGAATAACTCAATTTCCTAAGAGGACTAAAGAAAGGAAATTCATCTGGAGTTATGCGACTAAAAATCGTCAAAGTTGTTCAGTGATGTGATGAACGCGCGTATCCGGCATCAACAAGTTAATTCGGACGCATTTTTGGCAAAGTTGTCGATTATTACCTAATATGCAGACAAATGACTGTAAATCGTGATTTGATGGAAATTTAGTTAAAATTCTGGTAGAACAATTCATTATTCATTTCGATTCATTTATTCTATGAGGTAATATTTTATCCCTTGTTACCACCTAGAATAAGTACTAAATAACGTTGTCTCTATATTACCCAGTAATAAAATGTCTGCTTTTATGCATCGTTGCAGCAGTCTTTTGCCATTAACTTGCCAGTTAAGAAAATGTGACTTTAAGGCCTCAGCCGACTTGATGACTTACTTGTTCAGTGAACTGGTCGACACAAGCCATTCTAATGCGCTCACTGGTTGCAGGACTGTCCAGTCTGAATATCCCTTCAACTCCTGACTCGCGTCTTAAAAGGTAAAAACAAATACCTTACGTCTCATAAGGCGTGACACGATCACGATAGTGGATAGAATTGTTTGAACCAATACGGAAAATCAATGCGGGTACTTGAAAATGCGGGGAATTGAAAGGGACTTACCAAGAATTGCCAATAGCACCAGTTTTACTTTTTCAGATACCATTAATCAACACATTATTTGACGATATAACCCCATAACTTGTGTATGCGTCTATGACTATAACTGATCTCCCTGAGTTTCGCTTCTCAGGAACATGACATAAAAGGTACATTTATGTTTTGCAATAAATAAAACATTAACGGGACAAGTCACTTACTTCAAAGTTATAAAACAGCAAGTTTTCTCTTCATATTTTTTTACCGGGTAATACGTGTTACTCGTCACTCGGAAAAAAGCTTTCAGACTCACCTTGCGCTTGTAATAGCATCTTTAATAGCGAAGAAAACTGAAGCAGAAAGTAACAGGGGAGGTTCTCCAACACCCTAAATTGAATAAGAGAGCCCCACGTTAATTTAAAGAAGCAAGGAATCGAGGAAGTTCTAGTCGTCCGCTTGCAACTGATCCGAACCTGCCAACAAAGTTTCTCCAAAAAAACATCAATGCACACCACGAAACGTTCTACCTATATTATGGCCACTCCATCAATCACTCAATTGACCAGTCAGTCAATCCAACAGTGAGCCATTCATTCAGTCAGTCAGTCAGTCATGCAGGCAGTCATTTGAACCGTCAATCAGTCAGGACGCAGGCAGTCAGTTAGTCACTCAATCATTTCAGTCGGTCGGTCAGTCCAGTCAGTCAGTCAGTCAGTCAGTCAATCATCAATCAATCATTCAATTGATCTATCAATCAACCGATCAGACAGTCTACATGTCTGTCTGTCTGTTTGTCGCAAGCCGTCAATTAGTTAGCTCTCATACTTGTATGACTTTTTTAAAAAAATTAAGCAAAACAACTTTTCTTTGGAACCTTGGAAGAGTAGATGGCTTTTTCGTTCGGAGCACTGCGCAGAAGATGCACATTGAATTCCACTGGTATGTCTGCAAATCCGGGAATCTTGTACGCCCCAGGCCCTGTCGTCCATGGTGAGCCAGCCTGAGAGAATCGTACTTCTTCAAGAGTATAAAGACCCAGCCCTTGAATAAAAGCGCCTTCGATCTGAATGGAAAGCGAAAAACCAACACGGCAATAAATCATTGGCACAGAAAAAGCCCTCTCTGATTTTTTTAAATATCCCACTCAAGTTTTTCCAATATGCTGTCAGTGTACATTTGCTAACATTTAAAACAAATTTTGATGATACAAAAGAGATAACGGCTTAGTGACGGTATTTCTTTCAATGCTATCTATGCAACAGAAACACAAACTACGGGTCTCCGCTGTGAGATATTTCCCGCTGACCTGTCCAATGTCGATGGCCGGGTTAAGACTGGTACCAACATCCATCACAATATCCGTGCGAAGAACCTGTTAATAAAAATTGTTCAAGTTTCGGTAAACACTACGAAGATGCAGCAGGAGAACAGCAATCAATCAATCAATTTATTAGTGTCATACGTGGAAGAGGTTGCCCTGGGTATTCTTGGTTTTCACGTGACGTCATCAATATTCTAAAATGTAAAATCACTAAGCCCCTGAGTTTTCAGCTTTCTTTGGTCATTAAACATGCTATATATTTACTTTTGAAGGTTTTCAGTTCAATAGCAACCTTCGTTTGTATAGTAGGGCATTTTGAAATTCGGTGTTTTCACGCCACAGGATATCAAAGATGGCCTAGAGAATGTGTCACGTATGCCTGAAAAAAATTACTCATTCAGTGATTTTTAGCAATGTAACTGTTGAGGTATTGTGAAAAGTGTTAATGTGAATATCTGCTAGCTCAAAAGGGCGAACGGGTCGATTTTTATAGCAGAATTCAATTCCAGATGTTTTCATTGATTTCCGGCCGCCATTACTGTGTCCCTCTCCAGGACGTTTCCATACTGAGCTCTATAAATTTGTGTAAAACATTTTGACGGCTAACTCAAGTACGAGGCATCGCAAAGATCTGAGACTCGGCAAAGTAGATAAGCTATTAATCTCCTATAATATCACCAATTCTTGACTGTTTTTATGCAATAGTTTTGATTTTATTTTTTCGTTGCGTGACAGTGAAAACCAGCAATACAAGCCAGGAGCTCATGTATAAAACGCATAACAAAAATAACGATAAAATAAGAGAAAAAAATATTTAAATATTAGTCAAATGATATGAATAAAAGTGTAATTGTAAAATATGAAATAATATAAAGTTATAGATATATATCTACACCAATCCTAAAACTGTGGCATCTCTCCGTTTTAGTGCTAATAAAACAATAATAAATAAAAAATCAAGTCACATTTAGAAGTAGGCCTCAATATTAGAAGATTAAAAGTCTCTAAGTTCTTGTGAAATTCAACATGGCGAAATGATGCTTAGATCCTTACAATATTCCAGCTATATTTACTGAGCGACGAAACACGTCAGAAGGTTTTTTACTAGCTTTTAAATTTATTATAGCTTTTTCTCACAAAAAGTCCCAAAAACACAGGTAATACACAAAAGAAATGCAGCGAGTTCGTTTTTCTTCATTTCGTATCCATATTTCCAGTAGCTTGAGATATACGATAGTTACATTCCCATACAAGCTCTGATATTTTTTCCCTGTTACGCGATGCTCGAGGCTACTAGTGAGGCTGGGGTGCCTTTGGACATACAATGCACAAGCTCTTACGTACTTGATGATCCCCAGTGAGGCAATCGATTTCTACTTCTGAGCAGACAGCACCATAACTGAAGTAATTGAATTTTCGCCCTGAATGGGTTTTCGAGTCGTAGCAGAGATCAGGGACCCTGAGGGAACAAACGAGACAACTTTATAATAAACACTTTGCTCTATCAAATGTTTTGATGCCATAGGTCTGCGTTCTTTTTGCGGTAAAATTTCGCCTTGTAAAATTTGACATCTCTAGCTGTAATATGCTAATTATTGGAAGATAGCGCCGGGCTAAGGTAAATTTATAACAATCTTCGCCAAAAATATGATAATGTCCTACATTTTCGTTCTGATTGGAATTTTCAAGATTTTGCCTCGATCCAGGTAACACCCAACATCTTGGTTTGCTTCTCAACTGACAATTCTTTCAATCGAACACTTCATTTGCTGGTGATGCAGGAATATGTTTTAATTTTTGTTGCAAATGACACAGGAAGAGGATAAAGTTTTCCCCCATGCCCACATAACTGACATCGACAATGCGACAACGAAATGTGCAAAAACAAAGCACAGGAAAGCGGAGCAAAAAAAAAGGGCGTGCAAGTAAGTCATATATAATATCGATTTTAATCATAAAAATTACAATTTCCTCGATTGTGATTGGTTTAAAAAACTCCTATTTGCCACACTACGCCGAAGGTGATTGGAAACGGAGGACTCCCTCTGAAAACGCATCAAATGTTTTCCGTCCACACTGTACTGGAGCAATTTAAAACGCAACAATCACTGATCATTTTGCATTTGTGTTTGAGGAAAACTCGGTCAGGGAAATCATCTGATTATCGTGACGCATCGTTTTCGAAAAGCTCCGTTTGCAAATTGTTTTCTGTAAACACGTAAACGCAAAGCCGGCGTTTTTAGATTCCTTCAGTTTGAAGGGCGTTTTCGAAAAGCCCCGTTTTCGTGACGGATTAATGCGGATGGCAGGCCTAACCGTAGAAATAAAGCTGCGTTTTTAAATTTCTCCGTCGTGGTGTGAGTAGGGCTTAATCTGAACATATGTTGGACCAGTTTGAATCACTAAACGGTTCAAAGTCGATTTCTATGTCACATTTTTTTGGTGGCATATACGAATAACACATGAAAAAACGTTCTCTTTTGCTCAACGATGCAACAAACAGAACACACTCTTACTTGTAAAATCCATTTGCAGAAAGGTTGACGCGGTCAAAATAGGCCGAGGATACCCAGTCCTCCCACTTTCCTTTAGGATGCTCTATTTGATATGGCTTTAGCCGCTCCAGAATCTCCTCGCATGCAATCTACAAAAACACAAACTAGCAAGTTAACAACTAGCTCTTTTGAAATTTTATTTTCCTTAATTATGTACATGACTACTTTTTATAAGCATCTATACATCTACTTGCTTTTAAATTGTAAACTTTAGCTCTAAATTACACGGCTTGCGTATGGTACTCTATTCAATTAATAGATCAGGCGTCATTTTTTTGGAAGGGAAGAGGGGGGAATGGGTAATTTTCTGAGGCATCATCTTCAGGTTGTGCATGATCGACTTTGTTTTTGGTGAACAGTAGTCGGTGCAAGAAAATTTTGCTTAAAACTTAGGGTTTAGGACCTGGATAGATATAATTTTTTTTCCATCGCTCCGATTTACACGATTCTTTTCAGCCGTTTTTGCTGTGCAGGAGGTTTTTTTGGAAATTACCTCCACCATCCCCCCCCCTGAGTCCGTATCTTAGTATGCACGGACTAGACACGAGGCGTGGCGTGACACCGAGCGTGACACCGTAACGCACTGATGGTGCGCGCAAAAAGCATGCTTACAAACAAAGGGCGCCGACAGCCCTCATTTCTAAGATGCAGCTGCCTGTTATAGCCCCTGCCTCTTATAAGCCCTAGCTGGTACATACTTCCCAACATTACTTCAAGTTTAAAAAATATAGTGTAGTTGTAGTCATTACTTCACTTTGTAGGCATTGTCTAAGTCTAGCGTGACAGAGATTAATTAATGGAGCACTTAATTGGCTCTTACTTTAACCGCCATGCCGTTCAGATCAGATGAGGCTGAAGCTGCAGTAGGCGAGGTGTTAGGAACCGTGTTTGTACTTGTTTCACTGATCAGGATCTTGGACACAGGAATTCCTAGGCACCTAGATGCCACCTACAAAAGTGAAGTCAAGTCATGCTATCACTGTAATAGTCGCATACTACTTCCTACATAGCTTGTACACACCTTGTTTCCTACAGTGTATTTGCAATGCTCGCTAGCTAGCCTAGTGCCCAGCCATTACCATCCCACTAACTCATCACGTCACGATTTGTGACGTCATGGCGTAGCCTTCGATCGGACTCGTCTCCAGAAACCGCTAACGCTTTAGGCGCACAAGAGAATGGCAGCCTGGGTATTGGGCAGTTAGGCAGAGTTTGTTTAGCGATTTTTCAGTTATATACAAACTATTTGCTGTTCGCTGTAGGAACAAATTGCTTAGTTACAAAAAGAAGAACTCTACCGAGCTGAAAAGAAAAAACGGATGGATTTCGGTACATGATATGAACTCACCTGCGCCATTTTAGTGTGTAGTCCTTGTCCCATTTCTGTTCCACCATGAGTCAAAAGAACTGATCCGTCTGTATACACGTGAACTAGCGCCCCAGCCTAATGAAAGAACAAGAAAACACATAACAACTTGAGATGTCACGCGTCTTACACCAAAGGGATCCCGTCGATCAGCAGGAAAACCTAAATGAACTTCCAGACATGGTAATGCGAATACAAATTATCAAACCATTACCCTTTGTCTAATTTACAAAACTTTTTAATGCTGATTGAAAATTGTTCTTGCGGGACTGCAGAGGAGTAAGTAAGCTAAACACTGACTTTCTACCAAAGGTTAAGAATAAATACAAAACTGAAAGACAAACCATCCAAGTATAAACATTTACCCTTTTCAATTTTGTTCTTCATTAATGCAACGAGAATGCAACGATAATTTGTTTTATATGGATCTATAAACATTCCCTATTTTCAAATAAAAACTGTAAAGTGTGAACCATTGAGCGCAGTCGCGAGAAAAAAGTGGTTTTACCATAAGTGGCGTTTTGTCCATTTCCCCAAATGCAAGAAAGAGGGTCGCCGTGTAGACGATACATATCCCTTTAGTCTTTTATATGTTCTCCGAGCTGATAAAGATCGTACAATATTTAACAATTAAACTACGAGCCCGAGTTTTCTATGAGCGAGTAGTCAACCAGATGTGGAATATTGATTGCTTGTTTCTTATGATTTATTGAAAATCAGACCCATGGATGACGTCATTGAATTTTTTTAATTATGATTTCGTTATTACATAAAACAAGTAGATTCCATATGCTGCTCGTCTGTTCAGTAATAGATCACAGCAAGAGATTATCAAGGTAACAGAGTGAATCCTTGGTATAGCCCACGCGACTTTCTCGAAACTACCAGAGACTAACTGGCGGGAAATTTTGGCGAAAAGTCATTTATATGTTTTGATTTTCAAAAGACGCTTCATAGCAGAGATGTTTTCTACACTCTCAGCCGTCGTTTTGTTCGGCTGGGATTTCGTTTGAATTGTGCTTGTTTGGCTGTTCATTCTTTTACCGTTTATTCGGTTTTAGGGAGTTTTTAAATAAACAAATCTCAACGACAACGGCGACGAGTACAATGGCAGTGCGGTAAGCATGCGTTATAATTCTTTGTTCATATCTTTGCTGTTCTTTACAAAACAACAACATGAAATAGCCACATTCTGCATATTCGAAAGAACGTGAACTACGACGGCCAATTTTTCAAATTTCTTTTTCGAATTTTGTCGCTGTCTTACATATTCTGTTTGGGATATTTCTGACAGTGATAGGCAAACTGAATAAATCTAAATTCTCGCAAAATGCGTAAGTTGAAAATAAAGTCGCTTTCTAATCGACGCTGTCATAAGCGTTGTTGTCGTTGTTGCTTAAACTGCCTTTTGCTGCTTCGGCGGCGAGAGTCTCTGCACTTTCGACCATCAGTGTTTTTGTTCGGTTGTGTTGTGTTTGGGCGTTTGTTTGCTTTGCACTCGTTTGTCTACTCATTTCTCTGCCGTTCATTCAGTTGTTATTGCTTGTGCAGCGGACATCTGTCTCCTGTTTTAACTTATATTAAAGTTTCATAATGTATCAAAAGTTAGCGAGAGACAAGCTCCTCTGCTTGTAATTAAAATATCACAGGAGACATCCCCACAGCGTTAAAGTAGAAGTTTGAGGCTTTCCTTATTTGCTTTGAAACGAAACGAAACGAAACGAAACGTAAACAAATCCTCCACGCGAAAACATCCACGGGACGCGCGAGTAACAACCGCGAAGAACTGGGCACCATGTCTAGAAATAACGTACGAGGGATTACCTCGGGTGTAAGACCTATACCAAGGATTCACGCTCTTACCTCTTGATCACAGAAGACGTCAAAATGCAGTAAGATCGTCAGTGACACACTCGGCTATCACCTCGTGTGCCACTTTTTGACGTCATCTGTGATCTATTACTGAACAGGCGCACGGCAACATGGAATCTATTTGTTAAATGGAAAACGATGAGGGAACCAATCAGAATCGCAGGTTTGTTATAGAACAGAGCGGAATGGATATGAAAAATATCTAAATTTTAAATCTATCATTTGAAAGCCATTTACACAGTACCTGATTTTTAGTGGCGGAACCGAAGCCCATGCCAAGCATAGCCGGTGTAAAGGCAATCCCACGTTTCCTCCAACGACTTTTCCTTCAATAGAAGCCATTTAATAAAGTTCACCAAACGAAATGGAAACACAAGAAAGGAATAGACCTCTTTAGCTTGTTGGATGGTTTGTGTTCCCATTTCAGAACACGTGATATTCTCTTGAGAATTGTTCTTTTATTCGCCTTAAAATTATTCATTCATATACACGGGACAATTTGAAAATTTTAAAGCAAGAATTCCCAAAAGTATCATCATATGGTCTGAAATGGGACAACAAACCACCCGAGCTAAAGAGGTCTATTGGTCGCTATTCAGCTGCTTTTCAATTCAGTTGCAAAGGAATTCGGGAGTTATGAAGAAAACGGACTACAATGTCTTACGATGACACGTACAAACTGATTAAGTTCTTCTACGATAAATTACCAGGAACTTGGGCATTATATCATACAAAAGGAGAACCAATAGGAAAACTGGAAATAATAGAATTTCTCAACTCTGAAGAAGGATAGCATAATCTCGGCCATTTTACAAAACTGACTATTATCACGTTATCTACACCCAAGTGGAGACATATTCCTAGACGTGCCAAGCCCTCAATCCACTCCCGTGTCAAGATGGTGTTGTTCTGCTTTGTGAAACAACAGCCGTAAATCAGTCCGCCGTGTTCACAGGTTACCCACCCGTTGAAGGAATCAACGCGTTTTCGTCGTTCCTCGTAATCGCATTTCTGCACCAGCTCGTTCCATACTCTCTGTAGATGACACCTGGTCAGTTTCTGATTGTAGTGAGTCAGGTCTCCTTCTTTGTAAAAATTTATTTCTCGAACCTGTTGATCAAATTGTGAAACTGATTAAATTTTAAATCTGTGATTACCACGATCACTAGAACATCGGTTTTAACTTTCACTGAAAGAATTAGCTCACGTTTAATGCCGGCGCGTTTAGCAAATTTATTATATGGCTTCTGTTGTATTATATGACTTGCCGATATAACGCTCGCTCTGATTGGCTAATTGTAGGGTATTATTCTCTCGTAATGCCCATGGGCTGATTACGGGCCTGCAAAACCAATGCAAAGTAACCTCGAACGTTTGGTCTTTACGGGAAAATCTCAAGCCTCGGCCTTGCCGTATAGACCTCGCAATCGCTCGGTTAATTCGGCAAGTTCTCGGTTTGAGATTTTCCCATTAACACCTCACTGTCGGTTAATAAGTAGTAATTAACATGGGACGCACCATCGTACAAGGGAGATATTAGATATACTACTCTAAATCATCCTTAGAGAGCAACACATACCAGGAGTTCGGTCATACTAGCTAACCTGTCTTTGGGAAATACCACAGGTAACCGCAATCTCAGAGATCCACGATTCAGCAACCAACACGTTCTGTAAACAAAAAAGAAATAGCAAAAACATGTTCTCTGTTTTTCCATAAGAACACCAAACCCTAGCTGGTAACAAGCAACCCGAGGCTTTTGCCTCAGTCATGTTTTTCGTTTTTGTTGCCTATAGTCGTCATAAACACCCTAAATACCTAAATTCAACCATGAACGTTGGCTCAATCATAATTTTATCATGACATCGTCTCAGTCATAACATTTTTTCTGGCCACGGTCCTGAACACGAGTAAAAGTTTCGAAGAATGAAAAATGCTGTCGGGTGCACGGCGCATGAAGAACGGCTTTTCTTTTAGAGTGTTTTTGAACATTTCTATTGTGGTATTACTCTGATCCTACACTTGATATTTTTAAACAATCAAGCATAGGAATATAATATAACAATAGAGTTTATGTTCGTGGGCATAAATATGTTTTGGGCCCGACTTAGACTCATTTTAGCCCGAGCCGCTAGGCGAGGGCTAAAATGAGTCTGAGAAGGGCCCAAAACATATTTATGCCCAAGAACATAAACTCTATTACTATTATTATCGTTTTGGAGGGTATTGAGAAAATAAAAACTGAAAAAAATGACAACAAAACAGTCTGAACAATCACGCGGGCTAAAATACATTTTAGCCCGCCAAAATCTCCATTTTAGCCCGCAAAATGCGCCACAATGCCCGACAAAGTGATAATAATATTGTGGTTTTAAACGCATAACTGAACTCGATTGTGACCCCAGGGTGGGGTAAATTTGTCATTTAAATATGTTATTCAAAATAAATAAAGCACATATTTAAAATAATTGTATTCTCCTTTGGCCTTTTTTCTTCACCTGCGGAACACCAAACCCCCTGAAGCCTGTACACGGAGTAATGTTTGTTTTACACAGGTAGCCAGCGCCACGAATGTTTGGAATGCGGTAACAGTTCTCCATGTGGAACAAAGATCTTTCCATAACCTGCGAAAGTGGAACATAAAACAAGATTAATAATAATAACACACCAACAACAACTCATTAAACACCCAGCCTGCTCCATTGGAGTGGTTTTTCACTTGACCATCCAAAGTAATTCGCGTTTGCTTTGGTTTTGGACACAACGCTAAACGATTGGCTTAAATCGTCACTCGTTTGCACGCGTTTTCCCGCACTCCGGGTGAGGTAGATGCATTTGCTCGGAGTTTTGTAGGAGGATTTAACAAGAAAACCATTGGTTAATTAAGCTATCCAGTTTGAACATTACATTTTAAAAAGGAACATAAATCTGATTCTATCTATATTGAAATTAAAGTCATGTAATAAAAGATAAAGAATTGCAAGCATATAACAGATTGGTTCTGTGCCTGGCAACCTATGACAAGGTTGGGCTTCGTTCAAAATAGATCTGATGAACATCGGTCGAGAGAAATCGGTTGGAACGACCGTGGAATATTCTTAAGTGGTTTTCAAAATTTGCAGATCATTGCCATTTATGATTCAGTTTGAGGTTATTGTGTCCCTTTGATGGAAGGCTGGAAGGCGGAGAAATGAGCAAACGATAACGCATTTTTCGACTTTTCGCTCCGAACGGGCAGAGAGTTGTATCTCTGTTGGTGACCCAAAATTTTCGAAAGGGATTTCCAGGAAATGTTCCCCAATTTGTTTGGGTAAGCACCCAACAAACCGAGGACAAGGGAGTATTTACTTGATTATTCTTGAAAGCAAAATGGCAGGCCTAAAAGAGTTTACTTTTCAAGCGAAAGTCAACTGGCGAAAGGCGGGGGTAACATGAAATGAGGACTGCGTCACCATTATGGACATGTGACAGGAACATGCTTACCATTTTAGATTCGTCCAGTGAGCTTCCAGTATTGTTATACAGTTTTAAGTCTAGGGCTTTAATTTTTCCACTGTGCGAAAAGCCAACCTGAAAAGGAGAAAAAAAGCACACCATTAATAAGATACTCTTGATGGTTATTGGTACATTATTTCTATCAAGGACCTTATTGTTTTACTATTTTTTTTTTCCTAATGTCCACACATATGAGCAAAAACATATCTAGTAGTATGTGGAATGTTTGCACTATTGTACCTACATTAACCGTAGTTTACACACTTTATTTGAGAAGCACTTGTCATGGAATATTTTCACTAACTATTTTAAGCAATTTTGAGGTTTCAGTAGCTCTAAAATTTTGTTGTCCTGGGCAAGTCTTAGTTTGCTCTTTTAAGGATTTAGTTGGCAGATGGCTTGCCTGATCCCTTGTCCATCGGGCAAGTGAGAATAAAAAATTATTTGCCCAGAAGGAGAATCTACTTGTCCAAGACGACCGGATGGCACTTTTTTCGAGCCCTGCACAATATCCCACCCCTCCCTAATCCAACATTGTGGGGCTTACAGAACTTACGAAACGAAACGCAGAATTAATGCGTTTTGAGGGGGAGGGGGCAGGAGGGTTGAATAAGGGAATGGGGCTTAATTGGGCTTCTGTTACCATAAAATGGTGGCTGGTTGTTCAAAATGACATTGTGTTAATGACATCATCTCCCATTGTAGTTGCATGACATAGCATCTTCGACTATTCTTTAGTCATAGAGGGGGTAAGTTTCTAAAGAAACTGTGGTGCTGCGTCGGTGGGAGTATTACAAGATCAATAGGTTTTTCAACTGAGTTGATAATGTGAATTGGCCACCGTAAAGAGATTCGAAAACTGGCGTTTCAAGCCTTAGCCCTTCGTCGGAGCGAAGGGCTAACGCTTCTTTAGTCAATTGACTCATAACACTCGATAGGTCTGAGAAATATAGCCAGATAGTTTTGAATTCTACTAGGAGCCAGTACAGCAAACACATTTTCCTGATAGCTTCTTGTGGAGAAATATACAAGTTTACAAGACCCGTATCTATGATGATCATATTGCATTTTAGTTTTTTTTAAATTTACCTTGTACTTGGCTAAATAAGGACTACGCATTCCAGTGCTCTTCATGTCTTCATCTCGATCAAGCATGCATCGCACAGGCCTACCAGTCCTTCAATAGAAACACGACAAGCAATTATGATTGCCCTCTACCAGTTCCCCGTAACCTATTCACATACACTGACCTACATGTGGAAAGAAACACCTTTACAGAGAGACTGAGACCATCTCGCCCAAGAACACAAGAACCCAGAACTCGTTATCTGAGGTCCAAGGCCTCAACCATTAGTTCAACGTGCTGCAGCAACAAGCTTAAATAATTTTTTTTCTTAATTTGTTCACATGCAGGTTGCATTAAACAAGGATTCGAAGTTCACAAACCTTGCAGCAGCCACTGCCACTGCATTCGTCAGGAAACAGTGCCGTGTCTCTTTTCCACCAAAGGCGCCACCTGCAAAAACGACAATGAACTCGTCTTACGTCGTTAGGGGTGGACCATTTGACTTTCGAGGGGGGGGGGGTTGGTTATTTTGGAAAAGTATCCACCCTTTAGAAGAGTTTTAGACTGAATGCAGACGGTAATTATGTGTTTGGTTTGCTTTTTTAGTTTGACACAGTTGATACGCCTACGTTTTCGGAAAGATGCGCTTTCGTTCTGAAAACGCATCAAATGACACAATACCCTTTTCGCAGCGTTTTCACCGTCCAAGACTTATCCCAGCAAATGAAACGCTCCAAAACGCTGATGCACTATGAAAAAACTACACAAACGTCATCTACGCATGCACATGTAATGCGAATGACGTTGTTATCCATACTTATACGATGGGGCCCCACACTGGACAGCATTTTCGATGGAAATTATGAACGTTTTCCATCGTCTTAGTGTGGACGGTTGCTGAAAATTCATCAAAAGTGTGGACAGGACCTGAATAATCACGAGCAAAGCATCAAGCTAATAACATTATTTTTGTGCGTGCTCTTCGTTTCTACAGAGGACCAGTTGCTCGTGAATGACCGCGAGCGTCACGAGTGTAAATTTATGAACTGGGATTCACACTTCGTTCCTCACAGAGGTCAACGACAGAGCCGACAGAGGGTGTCTCCGTATTGCATAAAGCGTAAAGCTGTTCCGAGAAGCGGAACTCAGAGCTTTGAGGGCCAGATAATGGCCAAGGTGTTTAATATCTTCAAATATTTTTCACCACGCGCAGTTTTGAAGATTGGTGAACATCACCCGGGTATTCTCCAGTTTTAGCTGGGGCACACTCATTCAACTGACGCATTTACACCAATCGCGCGCGAGTGGAACTATTTAATGGCTTTTAAGCCAGGATACTTAAGTAATTTGCTCAAGCGGTTGGAAAGTTCAATTGAATTAACTCACCCATGCGTTTTGTTCGCACTACAATTCTATTGCGAGCAACTCCAAGGACTTTTGCGACCTGTTTCTGTGGATATACAAGAGAACTACATGTAGTTACAAACTCTGTTATGTCACCTAGAAAAGAAGCACAATGCTTCCGATATATAGAAAGGTTGTGCTACAGATGGGTCAAAGTCTGCCCGACAGTACAGTGCTGAAGTAAGATTAGGGTAGGAGAAGTTTTATGTTGCTTCATCGAAGGTCACGCCACTGTGTTACGTTTTTTACTCTGTAAAAGGATAAATACAAACGTGTATTCATGGTTTCTCAACTTTTGAAACTGACGAAACACCATGAACTTCGATCAGGCGACGGAAAACACGTCTACAACATTTCCTTAAAGACAATGGAGGCAAAGGAGAGAGATCCTGGGTACGAGGTTGAAATGCAGTTAGGAGTTGCAGCTTACGCTTTTAGGGAGTCATTCGATAAATAACCTTTTGCGAAAACAGTGTATAATGACTATATCTCTGATACAATTCCACCAGCTACAGAGAAAAACAAAAACCAAAAACACCGGTGATTACACGGGGCAGAGGAGGGTAAACGTTTATGCGAGAGATTGGTAGGTGCACGTTTTAGACCTAAAACCGCCGTCAAACAACATTGACTATTGTCTCAGACTGTATTCTCACTGACGAGGAAACACCAGTTGCCAACAAAAAGGTTTGGTCTTGACTAAAAAAGCAGTCTCCCTTTTCTAAGGAGAACTATATAGCTGCCGACAATTCGTTGCAGCTGGTAATAAAAAATATGCTTCACACACGGGTTATTTAATTATCAACAACTATTTGTTATCAGCAACTACATAGTTGAGTCAACTATAACTCTCTACGCTGTTGAGGCCCCAGGAGATAAACTGAGATCTTTACACCACGACCTTCGCCTAAATTCGGTATCAACAAGACAATATGGGAACCATGTGTGTTCCGAGCAAGACCCTCTGTCCCTTTTCAAAGGGTTGCAAATGGGCATATTTGGTTTTTCACAGAGAGAGACTGGAGCCAAGAGTGTTGCCATGGTAACAAAATGGTAGGTGTCATTCTGTTCCTTTTGTGATGTATATTTCTGGTGCCAAGTTTGAAGAACACTGCTCCAATATTTCTGGAGATATTAATGATTCAGTGTTTTACTTTTCAAGTGAAACGATTTATGACGTCATCACTTCCCTCATTTGCATAATACAAAAACGTAAATATCTCTAGAACGAAAAAAGATATTTCAAAAAGAAAAACGCCATTCATTCTTTACTTTGAAAAGCCTTTCAAATAAGCGACAATAATTTTTTTACTTCATAGGCACTTTAATAAATATTCGAATAGACCATTTTACAGTTGTTGGCAAAGTGACCTGGCCTCTGACTGGCAGCGAGGCTGGAGTTGACCTTGTTTTGATACAGACCTCTCTGCTTTTATTGTGCAAATCAAATTGTTCTCATGCTAACTAGTTTATATTACATGAGAAAAGCTTGAAGGTCTGTATCAAAGCAAGGTCACCTCCAGCCTCGCTTGCATTTATGGCCAGGTAACTAAGCACACAACTGTAAAATGGCCTATTGTCATGGGTACAAGTCAAACGAGCTGGATGGATGAATGAAAGAACGAGCGAAAGAGCGAACTTACCTGTGTAAAAGTTGGATTTTGAGTGGAGACAAAAAGTTCCATCTCACCATCTTCTCCTTTCGGAACAGCTATTGTGGCTTGTGTTTCTAAATAGAAGTGTTCCTGTAACGCATAAAACAGTGAAGGGTTTCAAAGCGCTACACACTGACACCACCACAAGGACATTACTATAAATTCCTCCAATACACATTTGTTTGTTATAGATCACAGAATCAGAACACCGTATATATAGCAGGTTTTCTAAAACGTTGTTTTGTTTATTCTAGCAATACATCACAAATGACGCCAAAATGTGGTAAGGACAAAAAAGTGAATTTTACATTATTTTAAACTTTAAAGGAAGGCGTACTCTTTTATCACCAAAAGCTCACCTGCCCTCCAATCCTTATCTCTCCTTCTAACACGTGATCAGATTCAGCAAAACCAGATTCTAGGTCTCCTTTCTGAATGCACATGTCAATGTCGTAGAAAGACTCGGCTGCTATGGCCTCCTGTAAATTAATATGACTTAGTTTAAATAGCTTAAGTCAAATTTGTCTCCTTTCTGATCAGCCAAATTGTGAGAAGTAAAGATGTGTGAAGTATAAAGAAACCGAGTGACACTTTACGGCACTTCTCATCTTCGGAGACCAATGAGCCAAGAGCATTTAAACCACTCCCCAAAGCGGCTAAATCAGCGGTCAACTTTCCCCTGGGGTACTCCGGTGACAATTTACCTGTCGAGTGCAAATATACGTCACCCACTCCCCCACTGTAGCTAGATTGTCAGGCGGAAAATTTTCTGATTAGTCACGAACGTTTTCGCGTCGCTTCGGCCAAAGTCTCTTAGCGCTACAAAGACCAAAGCACTACTGGTTAATGCTTAATGTGAGAAGTTGAGCCAGAACAATAAACCATTTCTTGATACGTATAATACAAAGTCACCTCCGAGTTTCAATCTCTATTATGACCCCTGGTAAAGAACCTTGTTCTAGTCTAAATTATTTGTACACTGGCCACATTCCTAGTAAATATTATACCTTGTTCTAGACCAAAAATGTCTGATTTCTATACCTTATCCCAGAAAACCATATCCTTCACAACGGCACATAACCATATAGCTTATATATTGCAGTACATCCCTCCCTTGGATTATCCCTACTGTACTAGAGCGTATTGTGCGAAGGACGGTTTAGCTAATCTTCGAATTACTAGTTTACATGTGGAGCACACAGTAATACATGACACCAAAATAAATTTGAACTAAGTAAAATAGCATTTCACCTCAATGGTTAATATTATAGGCAAGTCCTCGTATGTTATCTTAACCATCTTTGCTGCTCTCTGGGCCTGGGCCTGGGTTTCTGCAGCAATAGCTCCGATTATTTGCCCCACGCATGTGACCTAAAGTACACACATAGAAACACATTATACAATAAACTTGTACACCTCGATTTTTCATGGACGATAACCTCCATGATGCGGTAACCTCCATGATGCAATGATCAGATATGTCTGCGGACACAAACTGTTTGAAGAAGTCTCAAACAAATTCGAATAACAGAAAATATTTTGAAGTCACGTGCAAGCTCTTTTGGTTATAAGCCTGAGAGCGTTTAAGCTAAGTACGCGCGCATGAGGAAGTCTCGACTACGTTATCAAAGGTTTAAGAAGATCTGCTGGTGTTACAAAGTGTTAATGTTCATTGTAATAGTTTTGGGTGAATCAAACCTTGACACTTGAACATAAAAGCTTGCCTAAAGTTTTTATTGTCTCCTCGCACTTATTCAACGCGAGCCCAGGCGGGGCTATGTGAAAAGCACATTATGAAAACTGGGGGCTATTTAACAATTAGACCCGTAGCCCGAAAGGGCTACGGGTCAATAGCCCATGAGGCGTGGCCCTTGAAGGCGAAGGATCTAATTGTTTTAGTAGCATCCAACTAGTCGGACAGAATTGGGAATAAGAAAGTTAGCAAATGTAAGTTGAAGAAATCTTTATTTGGGACTAAAACGAAAAAAAGCGTCACGCTTGATGGCGCTCGAGGACTATTGCTAATAGACCTCGAGTAGCGTAGCCAATTAAAATGCAGGATTTGCATTAGTCCACTAATTGGGTGATACTAATGTTTAATAGGTGCTTTGCATGACCCAGTCACATGGTACAAAACCAACGATGCTGGGACGCAAGTTGCACAGTGGGACTTCCAAAACAAAGGAAAATCAAGCTCAGTGGACTGGTACGAGTTGCCTTGTTTTGAATGCCCCATGGTGCAACTTGCGTCCCAGCAGGACTGATTTTGTACCATGCGACAGGATTGTGCAAAGAGTCTATTCAAATATCCTCGGATATCTTTCAGTAATCCAAAGAAAAATAACACAACAAAACAAAGAAAAATATCACCAACCATACATTCTGTAGAATACATCTGAATGATCGAAAACTGACGGAATCGAAATATTTCTTTGGGACACTCATCTATGAGTTGCGAAATGATAGCCGAGCAAGGGAATTACTTATTAATTAAATTATTTTCACTTCTAACATGGTGGAGGATGCACCTTGTCCGTTGCATAAACCTCTTCATCGTCACCAATTCCCGTTACATTTTCTCCAGGGACGTCATCTGCGCTAATGTACGCCTTTACACCAGGGAGACACAACGCTTCGCTTGGATCCACAGCTCTGAGGAATTGTACAAAAAGACATTTTATATTCATGAAATGTGTACCAGTTTTTTGCTGGTCTGGAGGTCTGTATATCCTAGAGAGAAACTGCATCTGAGGTCTTAAGCAAAACCCAAGACCTTAATCCAAGGGTCGTCCTCAATGACCTTAGGGGTAGATTTTTCCTGGGAAACCTACTAAGATCGTTTGCGATTATCTCTGAATATACGCACGCACTCGTGTCAATATAGGCAAACTACGAAAAGAGCTATAAACAACAAATAAACTGAGTTATTTCAATGTCACTGATATCGTACCCAGGAAATAGTGCCATAACATCGATAAAAACGTTGGCTTAATTTGGCGTAACTTCTCTGGTGACGTAGACTTACATGAGGTTAGCATGAGCGTTTCTGCTAAAAACAATTCCCAGGTAAAGTTCTCCTGAAATCGAACAATAAATCAGATCAGAGCAGGTTGTTGTAAGTGCTACAGATGTGCTCTCACGCGTACAAGGAGGATGAGGGGTGGATTCCACCAAAGATTTGGTGCACCGCGTCAACTGTAAACATCATCTTCTAAGCCTAACAATCTTCTCCTTATAGACGCTCAGGGCAGGACGAGTCAGCTTCAGTGATTCCCTCCCTCTCTTGTGAGTGTCATCCGCTCGCTACTAAAGAACCATAGGTCTGTCAATAACATCCTCTATTCTATGACCAATCACTGAGTTTACTATGCTAATGAACGCACTACAAACTAATCTTCACCTGCATATCTGGGAATGTCGTCACAATAGACTGCCTCTCCTGTGGCGTGTTTCGCTGCCGCTAAGTGAGGCAAAGGCCTACCAACCGTATCCTCCAATGATTGATCTTCAGGGACTTCCTGGAGCAAACACAAAAAATTGTATCAGCCTAGTCTTTTTGTATCAGTTTAGTGAAAGAACGTTAGAGGAATTCACGCACTACTTTTGTTATTACTCGCTGTTCAAACTCTCCATTGTCTCTTAGTGGAAAGGTGTAACATTTCCAACAACTCTTGATGCAAGACTAAAACAGCAAAATGTACAATCCCCTAATCAAAGATCATTCCTTGACACCAAACTCGCTTAGTTCCAAGAAAACCTGTTTGGAAGACTTTCTTCGTGAGGAAAAAATAACATGATTGGTGGAATAGGAGCTCTGAAAAATTGAAATATTTAAAAAGCACTTTGGAGGAGTGGCTGTCGTTATTGCAGAGACAAAACCCCCTTTGAACACTGGTTTGAACTTTTGTTACGGATATACTCTGGAACACAAGTATTTTTGTTACCTGAAAGGTCTGTATACTGCGAGTAGCATCTCTGTGGAAATCTTTGATTCCACTCTCGTAGGTTTTTGGTACTAAATCTCCAACAACTAACTGAAATTCATATGTTGACATGTTATCAAATAACTGAGATTATTATATATCAGACTCACTATGAAAAATCTAATTGGTCGAGAGCATTCAATCAATTCACAATAGCTTGTGAACTTGACATGATAAATGCAATTTCTGCAGCAGATATTGCATTTATCGTGTCAAGTTCAACGTCTGCCTGGTTAAGCCCCTTGGAGTGTTCTCCTCAGAAACAAAATGGCTGAACGCTTCGCTTCTGTTTCTGAGTATGAATTATGTGAAAAATGTATAATAAAACAATTATTGAATTCGGTTTTCGCATGATATCATGAATTATCAAACCTCGTGTCTGCCTCAGCCTTCGGCTTCGGCAGATAGCACAGACCTCGATTTTGATAATTCATGATATCATGCTCAACCAATTGTTTATAATACGCGTGCTCTCATTGGTCGATATGTGTGTCTAGATTAGAGTATATAAACACAGTTCTGACGTATTTGATTCGAGTGTATTCTTGAGAAATATTCTAAAAAAGCAATAGAGTACTTTTTTTTCCGTGGGGGGAGAGAATTCTCGAAAGTTATGCAAACCCTCGACTGCGTCTTTGTATAACTGTCTCGAATTCTCCCAACCCCCCTCGTGTTTAGACGAGGCTATGTAAACACGGAAAAGTGCTCTACTGCTTTCCTGAAGATACAAACACTTGATACGTTTGACTGTAAACGATGCTGGTAACGCAGTTTTAAGTAGACTGTTCACAGCAGTTTTCAGACAATGTGATCTATTTCAAAACGAAAGCCAAAGGAAACCAAATCAAAGACTGACTTTTCTAACGTCCTGTAGGTAAAATACAAAAATAATGGAGTTCTCTGCGTTAGAAAAGCATTGAAACGCAACAAAACAAGCACCTCTATTTCTAAGAAGCCATAGCTAGTCAATACATATCCCAAAAAAAGATCCACGAAAATGTGGCCTACCTCATTATTGCTGAGTCGTTGAGAAACGTTTAAATAGAACTTGAAGAAGAAGCTTGTAGCAAGTGATCTTCTGTATTCCACCTGACCACCTGGCGCCCCGGGTTTGAGCGGCAGGTCTTCAGCTAACAACTGACAAGCATCTTGAACTAGGCTTTCATCCCATGGTCTAGGCACAACAAAAGTCAGGCAGCTGAGTCACCATTAGCACTGACATCGAAACGAAGCATTGAATAACTATAGCTAAAATCGAAACTGGTCATATAAGAAATAATAGGAAATAAAGATCCAACTAAGGTGCCTCCAAATGCGAAGCTATGTGATACCTATGGAATACCTTGCAAGATGGTGAGAGTGATAGCAGACATATGTGAGGGCTTCGAGTGCGCAGTTATTGACGGAAGTGAGACATCAGACTGGTCAAGACTGACCAAGTCCAGAGTAAAGCAGGGATGTGTAATGTCAGAATTCTTGTTCTCACTGGCCCTGGATTGGATCATGAGGAAGGTAACAGTAGACAAGAGAAGAGGGATACGATCGACGTTCACAACAGTGCTGGAGGACCTTGATTTCGCAGGCGACATCGCCCGGCTGTCATCCACGTTTAATGACTTACACGAGAAGACTGGGAGACTGACAGAAGAAGCAGCCGGAGTAGGCCTTAAGCTCAATGTGAGAAAGTGCAAGACACTGAGGACTGAGTGTGCTAGCAACAGGGAGAGCATCGTGGTCAATGGTGAAGAGGTGGAAGACGTTGAAGAGTTTCCATACCTAGGAGCTACTGTAGATAAGGAGGGTGGAGGCAGTAAAGATATTACGAAGCGACTGTAGAAGGCTCGCAGTGCATTCCAGAGACTAGGGAAGGTGTGGGCAGCCAGAGGAATAGGAAGGAGAACCAAGATACGCCTGTTCAAGACTTTAGTTCGACCGGTCCTGCTTTATGGCTGTGGCTGTGAAACGTGGAAGATCACAAAGGCTGACGAAAGAAAACTGTTTCCAATGCCAATGCCTGAGACGGATCATGAAGATCGGATGGCAGCAAAGAATGACAAACAAGAGAGTTGTTGAAATGGCAGAGATTAATGAAATAAGCTGCGAGGTACGACGAAGAAGATGGAACTGGTTACGACACGTAGTCAGGAGAGAGGGTGAGAACGACTGCTTTACAGCATTGGGGTGGACACCAGAAGGACGAAGGGCGAGAGGGAGACCAAAGACTACTTGGAGAAGGACTGTTGAGAGAGAGAGAAACAAGGCAGGATGGAATAGTTGGAATGTAGCCAAGGCGGCAGCACGGAACAGAGAGTGTTGGTCAGAGAACGTGTCGGCCTTATGCGCCTACTGTTAGCGCCTGTTAGGGTGGTAATGGGTCTCGCTTGTATGCACTGGGGCCACCAGATTCAACCTTCAAATGCCGAGAAATGCCCACCGTCTCAAATAGGCTCTGCCCCCAAGTTGGCTGTTGCACATCCTCGTTGTAACCCTGGTTAGGCAGTTTTATACTGCAGCTGAGCAACAACGGCGAAAGGCGAACATCCGGCGCCTTTAAATAACGGGATCCCTGTGGCTAAGGGAAGGAAAACTCTGACAGAAAAACCCTGGCCCTCCAGGTTGGGGGTTGAGCAGTAGGCTAAGCCCCGATTCTCATAAAACTCTCATGGTTACAGAAACGTCTACAGGAATTCGTACCACTCGACCAGTCTTGGGCGTAAGAGAATCAATCTCAAGCGGAATTGAAATGACCCAAATTGAACGACAAGACCAGGACAGAGAACAGTGGAAGAAAACTGTAAATGACCTATGCTCCATCTAGGAGCCAAGGGTTTATATATATTATGCGCCTACTGGCGCGCACAGACTGGATGAAGGTGTCTCCAAAAGTACTTCTGGAATAGTGTGACTAAGAACATAACTTTTTTTCATTTTGCCACGTGCCTCTATAACATTTTCTTGCACGCTATGGCGGGGAAGATGGTGTTTCCATACAGCCCATTACATGCTAATATAATCAATATGGAGTGGTTTTGCAGATTTCTAATTGGTCGTTTTCGACATTGCATGGGACTATAGAGCTCCTACCTGCCAGTCAGTCCCTTGATGGTTTTCATGGCCATGACTGTTGTAGGAGCCAAGCCTCCAAAACTGAAACTACAATCCTGAATTTGCCACGAGCTGGAATTTGTTTTCCTTTCTAACATTACTCTCATGGCTGTGTTCACGATGGCAATGTCATCTTCACGCCGACGAGCTTGTTTGAAGGCGAAGACATATTCATGCTAAAAAGAACAAAGCGCGAAAGCTCAAATCATGAATTCAAACTGATAAGATCATAGCCGTTCAGAACGCTTATAGTGACGCACCTATGACAAAGTAAATACACGTAGTACGCAAAACAAATGCGATGAATTTAATTCAGCCCTTTAGTACTTTAATTTTTGACTTATCTCCCGAACTTGAAATAAATGGATTCACAAATTATTCGATCGCGAAAAAAAATTAATTACGGACAGGGGCAGGGACATAACAACATTATTCACATGACAACATGGCGATGTTTCGTTTAACGCAGGACTCCTTAAGCTATCATCGAAGTCACTTCTCTTTGGTTCTCAAGGGGTGTTCTCCTATATAAAACTTTATATAGGATTTATATAATATTCTGAATTTCTATTCCGGCTTCTATTTCAAAAAGACAAAACAGGAAGAATTAACGAGAATAATTTGAGGCAATCATCATGTCGTAGTAATTTCCAAAAGACGCCATGTCAATGGCACAGGTTTTCTGGTCATGTGTTTAAAGTATTGTTTGTTCAAAGTCGCAAACTTTATTGTATTTTTAGAAACGTACCACTAACGTACGACACACGAAAGGAAAAGGCAAAAGAAAGCCATCTGATACAAGGTTTCCTTTTTTACCTCCTCCGTAAATGGAACAAGAATGTTGATCAAGACTTCACTTGGTCCCAGAATTGTTTTTCTGTATCCTGTGAAGAAATCCTCATCAAGCTTTACCTGCCTAGTTTCTCCTTTTGCAGAAAAGAAAGAAAATGCAAAAGAAAACGATGAGTTATTAAAAGTAAACAGTGTAAAAACTGCGCGATAAATTTTCATGCATCTGTACGCCTAACATGCCCCAATCCTGAAACCATCACTGATACTGCACGTGCGTTAGTTACAGATATTTTTCTCTGAGGAGTACGAACCCTGTGTGTTACCCCTTCCACTCCCTCCCTTCCCTTGAAAATTCGTCCATGCCTGCTCTCTTCTTACATCAAACTCAACATAAATGAGGGTGGGTGGATATAGGCACTCACAATAGGAACTACAGGCAATGAAGATACCACATATTGAAACAAAGAACGAGGATTTGATACCTCCAGCTTTTGCCAACATTAGTGTGCACCTCGCGGCCATGAACACTGGATTCAGGTCTGATATTGGACTGGCAGTCATGATATTTCCAGCAATTGACTTGACACACAAAGTGAAAAGAAAGAAAACAATTATTCACTACACGCTGGGGTAGAAGTCTTGTTTCAACATTGGGAATTTTTCGAGGGGGGGGGGTGGCGGGGGGTGGGGTGTATGGCTCTGATTCGGATCGAAAGGCGTAACGGGACCCAATCGAAATGTCTGAAGATCCTTACCGAGCTCCATCAAGATCTGTGAGAGTTCCAGCAGAATTTTAAAGATCCTTAAATATTATATTCGATGCTAAGATTTTGAACCAGGATGATCCTGTTCCTCGTCCTCCCCTTGAATGATTTTAACCAGGAATTCATTTTTTATTTTTAAAACGAAGGATTGTTGTTCATTTCAGTACCAAACTAGAGTACTCACCCCAACATTTCTTATCTGGTGGCCTGCAAACCACTTGAGCATGTCAAGGATTGCTGTGAACCATCTTGTCTTGTATTCTGTAATTCAGTAAAGCATGATGTTTCACATCTAAATTTAACCAGTGGCGTTTCACTCACAAACCTCCCCATTTTTCGAATTAATCTCTGTTCAATTTTTATTTTGTTGTGTTTGGAAATAAAGCAACTTGAATTCCACTCAATTTTTTCACTTCAAGGTAAAAATAGTGATTCTTTCTGTTGATTACCATACCTTTCTATACAATTAAGATTAATTACTTAACTTGTCACGACGGATTTCGCCCTCAACTATCATTTGTCCCGCCCGTTCCAACGGACAGATCCCTCTAGCCGAAGGCTTATTTACTTGTGTAGTAATAGAACTGTACATTAGTACCTGGCATGGAGTGACAAGCTTCATTAAGGACATCTCTCAAGATAGTAAGTGTCACAGAGGCACCGAACTTGATGCCTTCTGATGTGTGTTCCACAGTGGTCAACTCTGGGATGTGTGTAGGAGCTATCAGGATTGGATAATTCTGATTCTTGAATTTCACTTCAATTCCTGTTTTTCACAAAGAAAGTTCAATATTTGTAATGGGACACTTTGTGTATGATACATAGTTTAAGAATCGGATAGAAAACACGTGGTAAGAATCGTTTGAAGAACTTGTTGTATGTCACTCGGCTACGCGACTAATAAAACGACTTCAGGAATCGTCTATACATTCCTGTGTGGCGTTTATTACAATTGATCAATATAAAAACGTTAAGCAGAAGACTTTGTCTGGTATATTTAGTCCTAATTCTCTGAAGGAAGTTCACATTACTACGAAGAAAACTCTAATGCAAATAACCCAACCGAAAAAAACGGAGCTTCACAAACTGGAACACTCTGCTTTGATTGGCTTTTTTACGATAACTGCAGAAATTCATGGTCTGGGTGGTGCGCATGACTCCACGTGGATAGACGGCTCTTCCGAGCTCTTCACGTTTCCCAAGCTTTATTCTATATTAATAGCTAATATTGCTAGCTTGGTTTTACCTGAGCTCATTTATGAATAGACGAACAAGATCCAAAACCAAAAAGCAAGAGATGGCAAGCGACTCCGCAGCAGATTCGTCAACCAAACTTGATGACATCCTCGCGAAGATGGACGTCTTGATTCAAGCGAAGGACCAAATGTTGTGCAAATTAAACAAGGTCGAACAAATTCAAAGTTCTATTGTACAAGATGTGGACAAATTGAAAGAGCGTATGGAAACAGCAATTCTCTCGATTCAGGAGTCGGAGGCTAAACTGAAGACAAAAGCGGATCAGTCTGATTTAGATATTCTCAAGAGCAAGATGGACGACCTTGAAAACCGTTCAAAACGGAACAATGTTGTTGTCTGGGGCGTCAAAGAAGGATGTGAAAGCGACTTCAGCTCAATTGAAGAATTTATCGAGAAGGAGTTATTTACTAATCACATGCAATTGGAAGAAGGAATTGAGGTGATGAGGGCACACAGAACTGGAGTCAAACGTAATTCTTCGAATTCTGATACACCGAAGCCGAGACCAATTCATGTCTGCCTCCTGCGCTACACGGATAAATCGTATATTCTCAAGAATGCTGCGGCCAAACTGAAGAATAACAAGTATAAGGACTTCTCTATCTTCATATCTGATGATGTTTCCAGACGTGTTCGGATGGAGCGTGCAGAACTGAGGAAAAATCATTTGCCGCTGATAAAAGAAAGAGAGAATGTGCTTTTTGCTTTTATACCGTGGAGTATTCCTGCTCAAATATTATATAAAGAGAACGGTGCGGACAGGCTTAAATCTTTTTCATTATCAGAGATGTAATTTTCCTATTAATTTATTTTGTAACGGAGTCGCAAGCTAAGAATATTTAATGCTTAGACTAGATTAAACTAGCTAAAACCTTTTTTTTCATGGGAAATGGAAGACTCGGCGGAAGTGTACCTGAAAAACCCGGGAGAGGTGAGTACGCTTTCGCTTGTATGTATGTGTGTGTGTTGTTGTTGTGTAGTTGTGTTTACTTTTGTTTTACGACTCCACATTTTTTACCGCTTGGATAATTATGAATGCAACATGTACGCAAATAAATCGTTAATGTTTTTTAATAACACCTATTCTTCAAAAAAAAAAAAAAAAAACTGCCCACAAATCGTAAATGGATAACTCTTCTTTTAAGCCAGATAGCCTGAGAATGATTTCACTTAATGTGAGAGGCATCGGCAACTTCCGAAAACGTAGAGCAATGTTTACCTGGTGTCGGAAACAAAAAGCTGATGTAATCTTTCTACAAGAAACACACTCAACCAAAAATTGCGAGAGTCAATGGAAAAAAGAGTGGGGCTCTTTAATTAGTTTCTCTCATGGGACTTCGAATGCCAGGGGTGTCGCCGTGTTATTTAAAAGCAAATTAGATATTGTTATTCTGCAAGAACTATTTGATTCCAAAGGAAGGCTGTTAGTATTAAACGTTAAAATCAAGGACAAAAGTTACCGTCTTGTAAATGTCTACGGTCCAAACAAGGATGCGCAGGCAGTTCGTTTTTACCAAACGTTGTCATTAAATTTGCGGCAGATGGAGTTAGACGGAGACGACAATGTTATTATAGGCGGGGATTTTAATTGCCCTTTGGACCCCACCATGGACAAAAAGGGCGGGATTTTAATCCCTCGACAACATGCGATAAATTCCATTGAAAGTATTCAGAGTGAGTTTAGTCTCCACGATGTTTGGCGTGTGAAAAATCCAAATACTCGTAGCTTCACGTGGAGCAAAATGTCTCCTTTCATCTTTAGTAGACTTGATTACTGGCTGATTTCAGACAGCTTGCATGATTTAGTGTCACAGGTCGACATTTTAGCCTCAATTTAAAACCGACCACTCTTCCATAGTACTAGAACTCCAAGACATTCAAGAGACCTGTAGAGGACCAGGCTTTTGGAAGTTAAACTCTTCCTTACTATCCAGGCCGGATTATGTAGACATGATTAACAATGAATTTCCTGTTTGGTTGGAAGAAGCAAAAGACTTATCTAGCACTAGATCTAAATGGGACTGGATAAAGTTCAATATTAGAACGAGCTCAATTGCATATTCTGTTACGATCACTCTCGACCGACAGAAAGATACACTTACAAACTCTCGTTCAAACTCAACTTATTTATTTAAAATACGTGATGTGATATCTCGACTACAGAAGAGCGGCTTCTAAACAATATAAAATACTACAGTACCGCTAAGTTTAACCTACTGCCTGAACTCTAGTCACCACTGACAGAAACTCAGAATCCTTCTTGTTCTCCTCTCGGTCCACTTGACCTTGAACAAAAGCTCCTCTATAGCTCCAACAGCAATAGTACTCCACTCGGTCTCCGCCGAGAACACTAACAAAGCCGAACCACCGTCGACTGTCGATAACTCTTTCACTCTTACTGACAAACTAAGCCAACTCTCTCGAAGCCGTAACTCTTTTTAAGCCGTAAATCTCTTTCGAAGCCGTAAATACTACGTATCTGACTCTTTATATACATTTCAGTAATGTTCTAGAATGTTCTTGGTGTTTCTATTTTCGGTAACAATACATAATAAAACTATTTACATCATAATACGTAAATAACTTGAAAACTGCTGAGTCATCGTGACACGAAACGTATTAAATATTCTAGAAGGTTCTAGATACATCCATTCTCCATAACAATTCAAAAAAGCTTAAAAAAGACCGTAAAAAGCAGGAGGAAGAACTTAATTCTAAATATCAATTTGCGTTAAAATGTTTTCAGGAAAACCCAAACGATGCAACAAGACTACAACTAGAAAATTTGAAAAACGAACTTGAAATTCTCTATGATGAAAAAGTTGAAGGGATTATCACTCGCGCCCGTGTGAGGTGGCATGAGCATGGAGAGAAAAATAGTAGATATTTCCTAAACTTGGAAAAACGAAACAACATTAAGAAACATATAAGAAAACTGTATATTAGTGGCTCGATTTCTACGAACCCTTTAGAGATAATGGATGCTCAAAAGCGTTTTTACAGTAAGCTGTACAGCAGGAAGCCTGTAGATTTGAACAATGAGGAGACCAAAGTATTTTTGGAAAATTTAAATATCGAAAGATTATCAGATGAATTAAGTGCTTCTTGTGAAGGAAATATAACTTTACAGGAGTGTGAAGGTATTCTAAGCACTTTTCAAACTGGGAAAACACCTGGCAGTGATGGAATCCCAGTAGAATTTTATAAAATATTCTGGTCTTTAATTGGCAAATTGATGACTGATTCTTTTAATGAAGCCTATCTCAAAAAAGAAATGTCTACCTCACAAAAACAAGCTGTTATTACACTTATTGAAAAGAAAGGTAAAGATAGAAACTATTTAGAGAATTGGAGGCCAATTTCGTTAATTAATGTAGATGCAAAAATCGCTTCCAAGATAATTGCGACTAGAATTATTAAGGTTATTCCTGAAATTATTCACCCCAATCAGTTAGGCTATGTGAAAGGAAGATTTATAGGTGAAGCTGCGCGATCAATCTTAGATGTTATGGACTACACTAAAAAGGAAAACATACCTGGTATATTACTTTTTATTGATTTTGAAAAGACCTTTGATAGTTTAAACTGGAATTTCTTGTTAAAATGTTTAGATGTTTTTGGTTTCGGACCAAGCCTTATTAAATGGGTAGAGACATTTTATGCTAATATATCAAGTTGCGTGTTGAACAACGGCTTTTGCACGCCTTATTTTGAATTACAAAGAGGGGTAAGACAAGGGGACCCGCTGTCGCCATACTTATTTATCATTGCAGCTGAGATCCTAGCAACTGCTATCCGCGATAGATCTGATATCAAAGGTATAAAATTAGGCCAAAATGAATTTAAATTAGTTCAATACGCCGATGATCTCACTGTTTTTGTGCCCGATATTGAATCTGCTAAACGCGTTTTTGAACTGCTCGATTTTTTCGAAACCTGTTCTGGTCTAAGGGTCAACTCTTCCAAAACTGAGGCTATGTGGATTGGTTCGTGTCGGCATAACACGGGGAAACCTCTTGGCTTGGAATGGTGTAACAGTATCAAAGCCCTTGGGATTGTTTTCACATACAACGAAGCAGACTTGATGCAAAAAAACTTTTACGACAAACTGAAAGATATTCGACTGCAAACAAGGTTATGGAGTTGCCGAGGTCTTTCACTGTATGGCAAAATTACTATTATTAAATCACTCTTGCTTCCAAAAATGTTATATGTGTTTTCGATCCTGCCAACCTCTGGCGATTTTATTAAGCAACTTAATACTATAATCTTTAACTTTCTAGTCCGACAAGCTGTAATTAATGATGTGGAATTTGGTGGTCTGAATATAACAGATATTGAAACTTTAATCAAAGCATCTAGACTGGCCTGGATTGGTAAACTATTTTCTAATGGTTCATCGCCTTGGAAAGCTCACCTTAATCATTTACTTAAGGATTTTGGGGGAGAATTCTTATTTAGTTGCAACTATGATGTGGAAGAGTGTAACATTTCTTCGAAATTTTATAGTGAGTTTCTTCAGTGGTGGGCAGATTTTAGAGAGTTATTTTCAACAAAGCCTCCTATGTCTAAATACATAATCTGGAACAATAAAGACATTAAGATAGATAACAAATCAATTTACTATCCTAATTATGTTAAAGCTGGAATTTTACTCTGCCACCACTTGCAATTTGACAAAGATAACCTTCAATCTTATAACAATGTAAGGTGTGTTGGATTACAAAACACCAATTTCCTAGTGTGGACAGGGGTAAGAAGTGCGATACCTTCCCACCTGAAAATAGAATGCCCAAATGAAAAAGAATTAGGACCGTTAGAATTTTTCTGTGGAGAAAAAACATTTAACCCTCTTACTAGTAAGAGTAAGCAGTTTTATCGCTTGTTACTGTCCATAAAAGTCAAACCTTCAAGGGGCTTTATAAAACTGAAAGAGGACTTTGACCTGGAAGATTCAACTGCTTCTAATGCTTTTCTTAATATTAAATCGTATTCATCTGAAACGTTTATTAGAAGTTTTCAGTTTAAATTATTAGCTGATATTACTTTTACTAATCAACGTCTCGCTAAGATAGGTTATGTCCCGAATGATCTGTGTACCTTTTGTGAGGAACGATCAGAAACGGTTCATCACCTATTTTATGAATGTTCTTTCTCCTCTTGTTTGAAAACTTCTAATAAACTTCTGGTCTATGCTCTCAGGAAGTATATAGAATTTACCTTGAAAGATGTCTTTGTCGGTAGACAAGTTGGAGAATCTGACCAGTTACTAAACTATCTGTTCATTCTTGCTAAACTTCATATTTGGAATTGTCGCAAACGTCGACTACGCCCAAATTTGGAAATTTTTAAGGCAATGCTGGAGGTGAAATACAGAACGGAAATGTATCTTGCCTCTAAGAATAACAAGGTAAAACAATTTCAGGCTAAATGGCAACTTTATATCAATGCCAGAGATATTCGTCTGGTATAACTAAATAGTTTTTTTTTTAAGTAATGAAGGTGTTATCATTTTATCTGTTATTAATTGCAGTGTGTACTTATCGCTATAAATGGAAATAAAATGTGGAAAAAATAAAAAAAAAATAAAAATAACTGCAGAAATTCTCGCGCGCTCATTGGCTAATTTTTATCGTCAATATGCGGACAGACACATGAATTTGAAATTCGTGCGACGCTTCAGCGAACGAGAGCCGGCAATTCGACCATTTGTTATTGTAAAAACCAAATTGATGTCAGTTTTTCATGCGTCTGTCCTGTTATTGACAATGAATTTCGTTATCACATTGTCAAAGTAG
>OZ026600.1:5215360-5222860 GCA_964020085.1 Micromussa lordhowensis | reverse complement strand
CGCGTCATACTTTCCTTTCAAAAACTTTTGCAAACTCTGTCAACATACAGAAACAATACGAAAAAAGTCTGGGAAACGTTAACGATAAGAGTTTAGAGCACGATTAAGCGCATTTCGATTTGTTTTTACCACAATATCAACGTCAAAGAAAATGTTTTTTTTCAGAGCGCGAGCTGAAAAAGGCATTGTGTGACACAATGACGCGAGCAGCGTGGTATGGACTCTCATCGACCACGGCAAATTAGCCAATCAGATTGCGAGATTAGCAGCAATTGTGGTAAAAAATAGTTTTTATGTAAAGCTTAATGAGTACTGACCTTTGTGAAGGTTTTAAATCCTTCTATTATTGGTCTATAACCGGTACATCGGCACAAATTACCTGAAATTATGAAGTTATGGCCAAGAACAAGATCAATTTTCACAGCTATTTGAAGCTAAAACACAGAACGTGTTTTTATGCTGACTTGTTCATCTGCATGCCTTATAACAATGAAAAGACGCTAGAAGACATTGAATACCTTAAAACGATCGATGCCATCAAAACTTTTCCTACCTTCAAATGCACTTTCCATTTCTTTGTGTGTTGGTACAGGATTATTCCTCAGCAAAGCATACATGGACATTACAATTCCTGGAGTGCAAAATCCACACTGGGATCCATGAAATTTAACAATCCGTTCCTTTAATATAGAGAAAATAATTACAAACCGGTTTTAAAAGTTTTCTCAAATCTAATTCAGACCAGAAAAATGCTGTAAAATTCTATTAACGCTTAAATTTTAATTTACGCCACTACACCCAATAACCAAATGTTATCTGCGTTGACGTATTACAAAAAGTCCAAGAGTAGAATGCTCTGTTTACCATTTTCTTAGCTGATAGATCAAGTAGAAAGCACCTTTACCAATCTGAAGTAAGACATTTCCATCGTGCTAGGCAGAGAATACTCGGTACACAGCGATTTTGACAGGTTATCTCTTAAAACGCGTACGCGACCAAGCCGATTAATTGATATTGTGGGTAGTAATAGTTTAGCGTTGCTTGGCCGAGGTTCACAGTGTTTCAGCAAGGAAGAAGGAGAAAGCATGAATACGCGCGTTCTATCACGTTGAAACACTTTGCGTCTCAATCAGCCATTCACTGAAAACGTCATACTGGATATAGGGGATACAGGAGCCCGGAAGAATAGGGGCGGGAGGGTGGGGGTGAAGAGGAAACGGGGGGAAACGGGAGTGAGATGCAAAATGCCATTTTTGTCGCTTATTTTAAAAGCAAGAGCACCAAAACGTTATTTGACTTGCATTTAGCATCTTTTGATAATTCTGAGCCAACGACCAAACGAAAATTTGCGCTTGGGCTAAAAACCTAGTGCTTACTTCCGGTAAAATTGGAAACCCTTTAACGGCGGTTACGTCAAAGGTCATGAAATGTTGTCGCTTAACTTGTCAAAAGAGGCGAGTAAGAGAAGCAAGGGGAAAAAAGAAACGCCTTGGGATTGCGCAGCTAAATGACTAGCACATGCTTGAGTCTTCTAATTCACAGAGGACGGGAGCAAGACGGAAAAGGGTGGAATTTGAGAGATAAAGGTACGGGAAGCTGGAGAGCAGGGTACGGGAAGCGGGAAGTTTTGACCCCTATACCGGCTGAGTTTACCTGTACTGGATGCAGGGCAGTCTTGGTGCTTCCGATGCCTTCCACGGTGGTAACAGCCATGCCATCAACTGCACACAATGGCAGCAAACAACCATTTGCAGAAAAATGTCTTATGAGTGTTAAAGTTGGAATCCTTGCTGTTTTACTTGTGTTGAATCGTACAGTTTTGCCTTACGAGAGTACGTCCACTTTTTACTTGGCTCAGTAAAAAGTGAAATTTTTTGCTGCTATTACCCATGTTGTTCTCAGGTATTCGCAATTAATTGCGTGTCTTTACCCATTGTGAAATATACCCTCACACTTCATGCTTCTGGACTTATATCAGACGTTATACTGCATAAACTCGATCAATCAATCGATCAATCAGTGTCTCACAAATTTTATATTTGCCTTACAAAGTTAGTCTTCGGTTTCGGCGAATAGTTCATCCGCTCGCCACTGACAAATCACGAATTTTTTCTCAACCTCGTCCAATAGTTAATAATTAGTTTTTATAAGGTTTCTGCGCCATTTGGTGTATTCATTTAATTTGTTTTTCTTATGTAATCAAATAGTTAATAAGTTGATGTAAATGAAAATGGTGCCAATCCGAATCACTCTTGCAATGATAAACCCTGGGCTCTGTTAGTAAAGATTTTAAAAGCAGGGTACATTGCATTATTCAATTTCACCTGAATGTTTTCGACTGTCCAAACTTAAAATGGTTAAAAGGATACTTGATTTTCTTATTTTCATGATCGTACTTGGAGATCATGACAGTGCATGCTCCACAGCCTCCTTCACCACATCCAAGCTTGGTGCCTGTTAATCCCACTGAATTACTGTTAAGGTGATATGTTATCAAATGTATATATTGTGTTCTTAACTTGGGCGCGGTTTTCATTCGGAGTAAGGTAAAATGGAAACCAAAGTAATCACTCTAGTCAATGACAAACGACAGAGACAATTCAGTGAGCCAATCAAAACAAAGCGAATGACATGCAGCTGACGCAAAGCGCGGGAAATTGTAGTCACTTTACTTCTGACTGGATGACAAAGTGTCAAGAACTTTAAGCTAGCTTAGCAATACAAAGCCAAAGCAAACACGAATCAGTTTCGACACTCTAGTGAAAACCGCTCTAATCACAGTGAATTAGTACTGTCAAGGTGTATTATCAAGTAATGGTCATACTATAATCATAATTAAAGCTTTAACTTGGACTAGGGCCCAAGAACTACGCAATTAGTGTAGTATTACTAGGCCAGTAACTATTCTCGTATGAAGACTTGACCACACAATTCTTTATCACCTTGGAGGCGGGAATTTTGTGACAAACTAAAAGAACGTTTCGCAATGAAAGATTATTAAATCAAAGGATACAACAATTTCGAAGATATTCCAGTAAGGTCATCTCAGGCTGTGCATTCTGCTCTATGACCTTTAAAATGTGGTACATGTAGTTAGTCAGCATGTGAGGATGTCTAAAGGAGTTATACTTTAATTTTAACTGGTCATGTTGATTGACAAGCTATATAAAATTCGCTCGGCTTCAGCCAGCACGTAGCCTCCTAAGCAGACGCTCTTCAGGCTCGTCACGTAATCTTCTTTAGATTGCGTGACGAGCCCAAAGAGTGTCTCAGAGGGATAGCCTCTAGCCCTCTTTGGGCTCGTCAAGAGCCCAAAGAGCCTCTGCGTAGGAAGCTATTGCATGCAGACGTTTTAAATGTCCTAAAAAGGAAGTAGTAGAGGCCCCCTTAACTTGAACGATTCGAAGACAATAATTCGAGCGTGACTTGTGCAATAAGAACCGTGGCGGAAGATTTGTTAAATGGTACATGCTAGCCTCAGGGAAGTTTACTAGAGTAGAGCTCAGTGGTATTCGACTTCGACATTGTTGTATTCCTCGCTTAACTTTCCCATATTTTTCTGCTCTCACAAAGCGTAAAGTGAGTAGTTCAAATATAAACATTTCTGAAAGTTGATAATTTACGGAATTACTGGGCTTTATTGAAGGTCCCCCTGGATAGCTCAATGGTGTAAAGACTGAGAAAAACAAAACAGATAAACTGCGACCGACTTTTAGAAGTTGGAGTCTGGTCTTTCTGAACAAAGGCTTCCAAACAGTTTTAAAAATAATTCAAAAACATACAGTTTTAAAAATAATATTAAAGCTCGAGGTTTAAATCAGTAATTTTGAGAATGAAAAGGTAGGTTTAAGTAAAGAGTGATGGGGTCTTAAAGCCAAACATTTGACGTATTGGCCTTCAGACGGATACATAGGCAGCGCTGTCGTTATTTTAGCGAGCCTGCTTGACAGAAGAAAATATAAGAATTGCAAGGTATGCTGGCAAGGTCGTTGCATTAGGTCATTGCAGCAGTGGGCGTGTTTAAAAACATGAAATGGCGAATTGTCACTCCAGTTAGCCTAAACAGCGCTTCAATTAGCCTAAATAGCGCTTCGGTTAGCCTAAATAGCGCTCCGGCTACCCTAAATAGCGCTTCGATTAGCCTAAATATCACTTACTTGGTTAGCTCTCAATAATTAATTGTATGGGTTAACCGTATCCAATATTGTTAAGTGCCATTCCGTCATTTCGCCATTTCGTGGATGGGCGTGTATAAAACACGAAATGGCGAAATGACGAAGGCTAACCGAAGCGCTATTTAGGCTAACTGGAGTGACATTTCGTCATTTCGCTAGTCGCGTTTTAAGCTTAGGGATCACTGAAAAGTTGATTGCGGGTGAAGATTTTGAAGGAATCGCGATAGACTGCGTGCAGAGTGGACCAGATTGCTACAGATGAAATTCTAGCTCGGCTTTTTTTGACCTCTTGTCACATGTGGAAGAACCCGCTAAAGTAAAGGCTTCTCAACTGTGATTTCGGCGTCTCGGCCAGTCTCGAATTTTACTGACATTCGTCACTCCTGTTTACCTTGAAAAGCACCTTTGCTTATACATGTAACACCTAGTGCAAATGATATTTCAAGGAACTAGCAGTTGAAACTGATCGCCATCGGCGGTCCACCGTTTTCAAAACAAGACTACAACTTAAATTAGGTTTGTGCAGGGTTGAAAAGTCTGCAGTCTGCAAATGTGTTACACTGACCCCGAAATAAACAGTGCTGAGATTTGCATACCTTTACTCCGTTGACGAAGAAAATGATTTCTTGATGATATGTGCTTGGCATCTTTCTTCAGTTTCTTCGCTCGTGGTTGAGAGTTAAAAAGCTCACCTATTTGATTGTAAATGTTTGTTGGTCAAGAGTTAGATTCGCTGTAAACTCCTTAATTAAGAGAGTCTGCGAAAACAGTGGTGTATTTTGAGCGTGTTAGAGTTGCAGCTCCTAATTTATGCAGACAGCAGTTCTTAGTGAGCTAACCGTGACTATTCGGTATTATAAATTATAAAATAATTGATAATCTCATTGGTCGATAGGTGTGTTTAGATGAGAGTGTGTAAACATGGTTGTGACGTTTTAGTTTCGCGCATATTTTTGAGAATCACTTCATAAAAGCAATAGAGCGCTTTTTCCGTGTTTACATCACACTGAGGACTGGGACTGAATTCTCGAAAGTTATGCAAACCCGAGACGTAGTCGAGGGTTTAATTGCATAACTGTCTCGAATTCTCCCAACCCTCCTCCTGTTTAGATGAGGCTATATATACACAGAAAAAGGGCTCTATTGCTTAACTAGTATTCGTGACTCTCTGCGTCTATTCGTGACTATTTGCCACATTCGTGACTATTTGCCTCTATGCGTGACTATGTGCCACTCTTCGAGACTATTCACCACTATCCGTGACTCTCCGCTACTATTCGTGACTATTTGGCACATTCGTGACTGTTTGCCACTATGCGTGACTATTTGCCACTATTCGTGACTATTCACCACTATCCGTGACTTTGTGCCACTATGCGTGATTATTCACCACTACTTTTAATGTGTAACTATCCGGGACTTTTCACTAGTCACCGTTATTCGTGACTATTTGCCACTGTTTGCGGACATGAAAAAAAACAAATGGCAAGTCGTTGTTTGTCATCATTTAGGTTTAATTTCCAGTTGAACATGTATGGCGAATGAAGCGACTGGTAGGACTAGGGAGAGTGCAGTGTGTAACTTGTGCAGATGGACGGAAAGAGCTTTCGCGTACCTTATTTTGGTCTCTTAACGTTTAACGCTTAACGTTAACGCTTAACGTTTTTGTGGTTGACCGCTATACTTGAGGGTTAGTTTTACGACACGGACGTTTACAGAGCTCTAACTCCCATAAATGAGCAGAATCTTTTACAAAATAATTGACTGGTCCTTGACTGCCTAAAATATTATTTTTTTCTTTGTGCTATTCTTATGACTGAAGGATTTCATTCTATCACGTTTCCCATGTTAGAAATTCAAGAGGAGCTGTTCATTCTTTCTGCCGTGGAGTCTTCCTTTTTCCTTTTGTTTTGCCTCTGTAAAATCTGTAAAATTCATTAGCATCCAAGCAACCGGCTTTGTAGTATGTAAACAGTTTCTAAAATGGGATCATGCGGTTATTTTACTGTCCGGCAAAAACCATATGCCTGCGGCTCGTGTTTTCTTCATTTCCCTCGAGTTCTCAAATGCCCGTCGTGTTTTATATTATCGCAGTGTCGGGCGTATTTTTGAGAATTATTTTATAAAAGCAATAGAGCACTTTTCCGTGTTTATATAGCCTCATCTAAACACTCAGAGGGTTGGGAATTCTCGAAAGTTATTCGCAAAATGGATGCGCGGTCACTCGGTATAGTAGTTACCAGTTTCCACGACATCTCTCGCACTTCAAGATGGCGACCTCCAGGCAGTTTACCCTGTGAGGATATCAGTCTCGTCTCGTGTTCTGGAAGTCTGCTGAGAGTCGGAGAAAACTTTAAAGGTATGAAGACTTTGGTTTTCTAAATTTATTTTGTTATTGTGATGGCCATCTCAGACTGTGTTCTCACACTGTACACGTCCCGAACCGTTTCTAGATTCTTTCTACCCGGAGCCGTCAATTATCAGACTTGACTGATATCGATTGTATCGATCAGGTCTGGTGGTAGAAATCAGTGACACAATCGTTTCGCGTATTGATCTATTTTGATTGCTACCAATTTCATTGATTTATTTCGGAAGATTATTTTGAACGAGTGAGATCAGCTCATCCATGAAATTTTTACTAGACATGAAAACTACAAATGCAATTTAACAAAAGGTACGAAAGAGTTAAATCACAAAAAAACAACTTTGTAAAGCGTCATAACCTTTCCTTTCTATTTTTTATACTTGGTCAATCAAAAATGCCAACTTGAACTTGGCATTTTAGTCTTTGGTATTTTTTTCCTGGGAAGCTTTGTTTTCAGTAGCAAAAATAGCAGAGGCTCTCAGACTGGCATGTTTTCTAAACTAGCTACCTTATTATAGAAAATTAACGCTCCATGAAATTAACGTGAATCGTTCAAATTCGCGTCAATTTAAGTTGCATTACTTTAAGTCATGTTAACTTCCGCAATGTGAATTAAGTGTAGTGATAATTTCCGCGCTCTTAATTTCCAGTATTTTGGAACCTGTTCAGACATTCTTGACACCTAAAAAACATTAACTACAAGCTTTATTTCTTTCCATTTACCCTTAATTTTTCATCTTTCACAAAAGCTAAGGAGAAGGTTTACAACATTTCGAGTTTATCTTCATCCTTGTCGCTGTCAGAAATGATGTCAATATCTTGTCCTTTGATTTTGGCAAAGATAGATTTTGAATCTGTAATTAAGGGTGGCTTTAGCAGGTCATACTGGGGCAGGTCATACTGACTATTCATTCAAAATGCATGATATAGAAGTGTACCAGACAGCATTGTAGTATG
>OZ026600.1:5180360-5207860 GCA_964020085.1 Micromussa lordhowensis | reverse complement strand
CAGTTTCGTACTCTTTGGGATACAAAATCCTAAGGCCATAGTTAAATCTATTGAAATTTACAGGAGACCTTCTTATCAGTAATACTGATAATGACAAGAGAAGTGGTATCCTCTTTTCTTCCAGTACGTGCTTATTATAAATCTTACCATAAATTCTTGTTACTTTCAACACAGAAAAAAAAACAACAACTACGGGACCTTCTGTTAGACTCACAAGAAAAACCAAGTAGCTACAATGTATGGAATGAGGGCTCCCTCCATGTTAACGGGCCTGTGTTCGCTGCATTATGGTCGTTGTCTGCGTCAAGTGTCACCTTCATGCAAATTTAAAGAGATTAGAAACTTGTCCCAGACTTCGTGGTCATCACCCAAGATTCTAAGACGAAGTGATCCAACGGAAATTGGCAGCTACTTTTTACGACCATCAGTTGACTACTTTTCTTCTCAACCGCGCCCATCTGAAGACGATATTAAAATCAGCAAGGTAATATTGTCACTTGAAACAGTCAAAGAACAACTCGAGTTGTTTGAGAGTATTATGAATTCAGCCAACATTGTGAACAGAGTGGCCATGCTTCATAGCATTGCCAAGATCACTGGAAGAGACGGAAATCAGAGGCGAGTTTTAAAACAAGAAAAAGACAAGTCAAGACAAGCGTTAAACAACACATACCTGGAATTGCTGGACAGTATCTCCAAAGACATTGCCGAATGTCAGCCAAGGCAGCTTTCCAATGTGATGTGGGCTTTAGGAAAACTTGGAGAAAAAGAACACAAACTGGTTAACGTTTGTGAGAGAGCTATTCTGTCTCATGATATCACAGCCTTTGGCAATGCGGGCATTTACCAGATTGTGAGAGGATGCGTAAACCTGGACTTGTCAGCTGCAGAAATATCTTCCACCTTACAAGAATCTATTCTTGACGGTCATTTGAAAATTTCTAACTTTAACAATAAGTCACTTTCTACAATTTTGAAGTTGTTTGTCAAGTCAGAGGTCTGCGCTGCGGAACTGTTTGACATTTTCTTGGAAGAAGTCCTATCAAGAGACTTCTTGTTGATGGATACTGATGCTCTTGCTGATTTTGTGTGGTGCTTTGCGAAGGCGAAGTTGGAGGCGGACGCATTGTTTGACAGAGTGGAAGAAGAGTTTCTGAGGAAAGGAACAGCTACCTTGAAAATATATCAGTTTCTTCAGATACTCATGGCATTCACAAAGGCTAAAAAAGGAGGTAGGCAGCTTTTCGATATCCTAGACAATGAACTTGCCTTAAGAGGCGTAAAGGAATTTGAGAATTATGGTCTAGAACGAATTGTTTGGTGGTTTGCAACGAGAGATGTGAGAAATGCCAAAGTGTTTAATCTTGTTAAGGATGAGGTTTTTAATCGCGGTGTCGGCAGGTTTCAGGTGCCTGGACTTGTTCTTCTCCTTTACTCGTTTGTTTTAGCTCAAAGACAGGACAACAAGTTAGTTGAGGTAATTGAAAGCGAGCTGCTGTCGAGAGATGTGGATCAAATTGGCAATTCCAATTTATGTCACGTGGCGTGGTCTCTTGGAAGAGCAAGAAAGTCGGACAGTAAATTGTTTGATGTGATTGAAGAAGGCGTATTGCAGCGTGGTTTGCACCAATTTTCAAAGTCAGGAAAGTTTCTGCTTCTGCGAGGATACACGCAAGCAAAAAGGGGGACTAAACAGTTGTACGAAGGTCTGCAGGTTTCTTTCTTACAAGACCGTTTATCGGATTTCACAGGAAGAAGCATCGCTGAACTTGCTTGGTGTTTTTCCGAGGCTGAGAGTAATGCCGGACCACTGATCAATACTGGGCAGCTATTCGATACACTGGAAAGGGAGATATTAACCAAAGGAACATTATTTTTCCATGAGAGGCACCTTAATCGCATAAAGGAGAGCTTTGAGAAAGTTGGAAAGGGAACTAAGGAACTATTTGAATTGTGTGTCGTGGACAATTAGTGCTGTAGATGAATTCAAGTACATTTTTTACATACATTGGAAAGGGAGATATTAACCAAAGGAAAATTCTTTTTTCCGTAAGAAGCAGCTTAATCGCTTAAAGAAGAGCTTTCAGAAAGTTGGAAAGGGAAGTAATGAACTATTTCTCATTGACATGGACACTTATGACCGAAAGTTCAAGAGTATTGCTATTTTTATTAAGCCTCTGACCCTAACCATAAGAACCAAGATGAATTTACGTGTAATGAAATAAAAGATACGCTGCTGATCACAGTTGTATTTTTAATTACTTCTCACTAACGGCGCCATATTTCTAAGCTATTATTGATGTTAATTAATTCTATTTAACAAGGTTTTGATGTCGAAGGGACGTTATTAACGTGAAGTTTCAGTTCAGTTTTGACTTCTTAGTGTGGGTTTCTTTATGTTTGTTGTCTTTCAGTTTGCACTTGTTTCAAAGCGAACTATACAACACAGAAGCATGAAATATCGTTTATCATAAATCTGCAGAAAAAAACGTCTTAATCCTGGATTCTTATTATTATTATACATTGTATTCACTATCAGCATTCTGATTGGCCAAGAACCCCCTGCTTATTTTGAGAATTAACGCGATTTTGTGGGCAAGCATGATTATTGTATATAGAGGATATTACACGGTGGCGAGAAGATATGAATTTTATTTTCGAGTGGCAAGAACAATATCTCACGAGTGAGCGAAGCGAACGGGTGAGATATTGTTCTTGCACACGAGAACATAAAATTCATATCTTCGAGCCAACGTGTAATGTTCTATTTATTATATGGAGACTAAATATAAAACATAAAACAAAAGCATAAATATAAAACAAAAGGCGGGAATCGTGACGTCATTTAACGATACGACACTCACAAAGGTGACATACGGAAAATACGCCACTCGGGTCCCGGATGAAGTGGCGTATGGAATCTACGAGTGGTTTAGTTCCCAGTAAAACACTCTCCTCCATATAATAAAACCTGCTATTCAATTTTATTATTCAAATTGTAACACTATCCAAATATGGTCATGATGCTCTCGATATCTGTCATCCGTAGGTAACAGATATCAGGCGGTATACGTAGCTTCGTACGTGGGAAGAAAAAGTGAAGTGAGAAAATGTCGACAGAGAGATTTAAAAATGTTAGGCTGTTTAGTTATCAATTTGTTGAATAATAAAACGATTATCCTGCTCAATCTCGCGGAATATCGTCTGACTTTAGCCGACTCGGCCTACGGCCTCATCGGCTAAGTATCAGACGATATTCCGCGCGATTTCCCATATGAGCTCTTAAATGGTTTCGAGTGATATGAGCTCTTGAATGGTTTCGAGTGATGCGGCCGCTTTGTGCGTTTTCCCTTGTATTTGCATTTCACAAAATAGTTTTGTATATTTTCCATAAAACAATGTATTCCATAAAACAATAATTGGATTCGGTTTCTGTGATATCCGGAATAATCAAGGTCGAGGCAAGTGTAAGCAGCCTCGGCCTCCGGCCTCGACCTTGATTCGAGGATATCGAATATCACAAGAGCCGAATCTAATTATTGTTTATAATTCATGTCAAGAGAGGATGAAGGGTGAAATAGTTAACTCTCAATAAGCCTTATTCTCAAAGTAATCCCTGTCACGTTATTAAAGGACACGAGAGTCGATCCTTCATATAGGCTTTATTCTCAAGGTAATCCCTCTCACGTTATTAAAGGACACGAGAGTCAACCCTTCATATAGGCTTTATTCTCAAGGTAATCCCTGTCACGTTATTAAAGGACACGAGAGTCAATCCTTCATATAGTCCTTATTCTCAAGGTAGTCCCCCTCTCTCATTATTAAAGGACACGAGAGTCAATCCTTCATATAGGCCTTATTCTCAAGGTAATCCCTGTCACGTTATTGAAAGACACGAGAGTCAATCCTTCATATACGGTCTTTATTCTCAAGGTAATCCCTCGCGCTTTATTAAAAGACAAGAATCAATCCTTCATATAGGCCTTATTCTCAGAGTAACTTTTCTCGCGTTATTTTTAGATCAGTTGTCGAACCGATATGCTATGTAGTTGCGATTGATGCCTATAATTTTCTTTAAATAAAAAAGAAAAACTTTCTATCGCTTTTTCAGACTTTCCAGGCAAGGCTAAAGTAATGTTTGCAACGTTTTGTTATTACTGACGTGGAACACGAAATAACCCAGATCTTGCCAGATGATCGTCTTCAACTCTTACCTTGCCTCTCAGTCAGGGGTATTAGTGCAAATATCACCAATTTTTAAAGTTTTGAATTTGATTGAGAACTGGAAAACTATGAATACTTTCTAAGGAGTTTGGAGTCTTCCTTTACGTGCTCGTGAAATTTTGCGACAATAAGTGAAGAATATTACGAAAACCGCGGGCTTGCGAAATGAGCGACGGAAAATCCGTTCAGTCCTCAAATTCCTCAATCCATTGAGGGATCATTTATTTAGGACTCAATTCAAGCTTCCACTTTCCGTGGAGATTGTTTGGAAACTGAGCGAATTTACTGATTAGCAAATTGCGGCGAATGGTCACGAAAAGTGGCGAATTTTGGACGGATCCATTTGCTGTTTAGCTTCAAAATGTCCTCATTGGAAAGCGTTAGTGAATTCGAAGAAAGAAACTAAATTCTGTCACTATTTTCGAAGAGCTCGCTTCGTAAAATGAAAATTGTAGAAGTTACGCTAAACCTTAATTTTCATTTTCTGTCATGTTTGTTTTTTAGATCATCACAAAGAGATCCTTAACTGTTATCTTCCTTTGGTTTCCTCTCGTTTCGTTCCGTTCGTTTCGTTTCGTTTCGTTTTCGTGTCCCTGGTGCGCAGTAACCTCGTTCCCAGGGTCTCTCTTCTTCTTGTCCCTAGAGCGAGAGAGAGACCCTGGGAATGAGGTTGGATGCGCGGTCACTCAGCTTAAAGTGGTTACCAATCTCCGCGTCAATCTTACACTTTTCAAAGATGGCGATGCAGCGAACACTTTTTCACGTCGTAATTTCGGTTTCGTCTCGTGTGCTGGAAGTCTGCTGAAAGTCGAAGAGTTCTTTAAAGGTATGAAGATCTTAGTTTTCTCAATGATATATTGTGATGGCCATCTCAAACTTTGTTCTTACACTGCATACACGTATAAAATTTCGGTACTTTTGAAATAGTTCGATTTTCCCACGCGTTAAAAGGAAAACGGCTGTAAAAATGTCTTGCTCGGTTAAAGCAAAATTAAAATATGGCAATAAACCTCAAAGGAGCAAGCAAAGAAACCAAGATTTTTGTTGGAAGGTACGCGACTGTTAATGTTCGGAATCTTTAAAATTTAGCTTTGCATTGATTGCATATTGAACCAAAGCATTTGTAGGGCCATTCCATTTTTTTTCACACCCCTGTTTTTGGACGAAATGTTCTGAAAGGGTAGAAGGGAAGGTCGAAATTCGAAAAGGCCACGGGTCGTAGACGAAATTTCAGAGGGCCATGAGGACCCTTTTGAGATTTTCTGACGATCAGTATTGGGAAGATCTAAAATTTCTGTACAGTCACAAGGTTACCTTGCATTTTTGTCTGAGGGGTCTTGAAAAAATCGTGTCGACACTTCGATTTTTTCGTAGGGAGTTGCCAGTCAAATGACCTCATCAATAGGGGGTGTAGATATTATATGGAATTGCCCATATTGGTTCCTCCCACGGAAGGAGACAGTTGCTGTGTTTTGTGCACTGTCAAGGCTAAAACAGTGAACAAAAACAGATAACAAAGAACTTTGTCAAGCGTCTTAACCATTCCCCTCAATACTTGATAAATTTAAAAACTGAGTCAGCTTCAGTTGACTAACAAATTTATAGGAAGCCATTTTCTTTCTAGTAGCAAAATGAGTGAAGGCCCTCAAGCTAGCATTTTTTTCTATTTTGGCATCTCAAAACTTCACCTTCAATTTTCTTGCAAGCTTCCAAGGACACCCCTCCATTTTCAGTGCAAGTAATGTATCCACCACCTTATCATGGTTCTCCTTTGATTCTTCAGTTCTTTTTGTGGAGAGTGGGGTGGGTTGAAGGTGACAAAATCCTAAGGCTATACATGTACAGTGGTTACATCTTGTACATAGAAATTTTTTAGGTAACTTCACTTTATTATCAGCGATACTGGTAATGAAAACAGAAGTGATATCCTCCGTTGTTACATGTTCATTTTAATCTTACCTTAAACTTTTGTTATTTTCGACACAGAAACAAAATTGCTAGACGTACAAGAACTAAAAACCAAGTAACTGTGCATATAATGTATGGAATGAGAGCTCTCTCCATGTTTGCAAGCCTGCATCTGCTGCGAAATGGTCATCGTCTGACCAAAGTGTTCCCTTCAAGCACATTTAAAGAGTTCAGAAATTTGTCCCAGACTTTATGGTCATCAACCAATGTTCTAAAACAAAGGGAAGCGATAAAATTTGGCAGCTACTTTTTACGACCATCAGTTGACTACTTTTCTTCTCAACCGCGCCCATCTAAAGATGATATTAAAATCAGCAAGGTGATATTGTCACTTAGAACAGTTGAAGAACAACTCGAGTTGTTTGAGAGTATTATGAATTCAGCCAACATTGTGAACAGAGTGACCATGCTTCATAGCATTGCCAAGATCACTGGAAGAGATGGAAATCAGAGGCGAGTTTTGGAACAAGAAAAAGAGAAGTCAAGACAAGCATTAAACAGCACATACCTGGCATTGCTGGACAGTATCTCCAAAGACATTGCAGAATGTCAGCCAAGGCACCTTTCCATTATGATGTGGGCTTTAGGAAAACTGGGAGAGAAAGATCATGAGCTAGTTCAAGTTTGTGAGAGAGCTATTGCATCTTGTGGTATCACAGCCTTTGACGAAGTACAAATTAGCCAGATTGTGAGTGGATTCAATAATCTGCGCACAACACCTTCAGAAATATCTTCCTTGTTACAAGAATCCATTTGTAGAGGTCAGTTAAAACTTTCTAACTTCAACTATCAGTTACTTTCTGGACTGTTGATGTTGTTTACCAAGTCAGATGTCTGTACTGTTGAACTGTTTGACATTTTATTGGAAGAAATTCTATCAAGAGACTTCTTGTTAATGGACAGTAATGCTCTTGCTGTTTTTGTGTGGTGCTTTGCAAAGAAGGAGTTGAAGGCAGACACGTTGTTTGACAAAGTGGAAGAGGAGATTCTAAGGCGAGGAACAGCTAACTTGAAAAGACGGGGTTTTGTCCAGATGTCTTGGGCTTTCAGCAAGGCTAGAAAAGGAGACGAACAGCTTTTTGATATCATGGGCAATGAACTTGGCTCAATGGGTTTACAGGGATTTGACAGTTCTGAACTTTTACAAATTGTTTGGTCCTTTGCAGCAAGAAATGCGACCAGTGCCAAAGTATTTGATCTTGTTCAGGACGAGGTTTTAAAGCGTGGTGTCGGCAGGTTTCGGGTGCATGAGCTTGTTCTTATCCTTTATTCATTTGTTTCTGCTCAAAGACAGGACAACAAGTTAGTCGAGAAAATTGAAAGTGAATTGCTGACAAGAGATTTGGAACAATTTCGCAATTGTGCCTTATGTCAAGTGGCTTGGTCTCTTGGAAGAGCAAGAAAGTCCGACAGTAAAATGTTTGATGTGATTGAAACCGGCGTATTGCAGCGTGGTTGCCACCAGTTTTCAAAGTCAGAAAAGTTTATGCTTCTGCGGGGATACATGGAAGCAAAAAGGGGGAGTAAACAATTGTACAAAGGTCTGCAGGTTTCTTTCTTAAAGAGCAGTTTTTCGGATTTCACAGCACTAGACATCCTTGATCTCGCTTGGTGTTTTTCTGAAGCTAAGGATATTACTGGACCACTGATCAGTACTGAACAACTGTTCAATATTTTAGAAAGGGAGATATTAACCAAAAGGAAAGGCTTTTTCAGCGAGAAGCAGCTTAATCACATTAAGAAGAGCTTTCATAAAGTTGGAAAGGGATCTAAGGAACTATTTGATTTGTAAGAGTTGTGGATAATTCTACAATGTACTTGTTGCTGTAAATTCAGTAGTTAATTATTATTACACCTGTTATTATGAAATTGTTATTACTTTTAGAAATAGAACTGTTTAAATATGTGCATAAATGCAAGTTGACAAGCTAAGATGATTATAACACAAGAAACAGTGGCAATCATGGAGATAACAGTGACAATTTTGGAAACAAAACTTAGATGAACAATTTCAAGTTTCCAGATGCATTCACTGTCTACTGTTTAATAGCATTTTGTTGCAGTTGAGTCTTTACTGCATAATTATTAACTACTTATTAACTGCCAGAGTGAGGTCTTAACAGAAAAATCTCAAACCGAGACCTTGCAGTATTGACTGAGCAACAGCAAGGTCAGTATGGCAAGGCCAAGGTTTGAGATTTTCCCGTAAAGACCGAATCTAATGTAATGTTCAAGGTTAATAAGTAGTTTATTGCATTGCCCTTTGTTAGGTTTTTACAGGCCCGTAATCAGCCTGTGGGCATTCACAGGAGAATAATGCCCTGGTAATAGCCAATCAGAGGGCGTGTTATATTGGCTACAAGCACAAGCCATAAAATTCTAATTTTTATTGTACAAAACCACCTTACAGTGTATATCACCTTAAACTATTTTTTTGCTGCCACAGGGTTTTGGCCCAGAGGCCAAAACCCTAGTGGGCATTAATAGTACCCTCACATACATGTGTAAAGAAGTATGGTATGAAATACTACAAATCGGTATGGATTTGAAAAAACTAGGCATGCATGGTGGTCCCACTTGGTATTTCGATAAGTTGAGCTAACACAGTCCAATGTGGCCTACATGACAGCTGCAGCAGGAACAAGTACATGTAATTGCGCTTCAAAATGGCAGAGATCCTATACTAGATCCTGAAGATCCTGTAGATGGATTCTCGGAAGGTATCCTCAGTATTAAACTGTGAAAGTAGTTTTCTGAATCATCTTGCAATTCTAAGCGAGAATTCTAACATGTGGTCATGATACTAACACATTTAAAAAGTAGTGAACAACATTCTCTGGTTGAAAAGATTAAAGCAGGAACTTTCGGGTTCAGTCTTTATCGGCTATAGACTGATAGCTGAAAGCTTACGTTTCATTCTTCCTTAGCATTTAAACATTGTTTTGGAAGCACTTTTTATTTTTTAAAATCCTGGTAAACTTCCTAGCGGCTTGTTCAACTCTAGATAGTAATGAGGACACGTCGTTACTCATATTTGACAGTGATAGTCAATCAACCTGATATTACTGATGTTATGAAACATTTGCTGCTCGTGCTAAAGAGTACTCCCATTTGTATTAAACAATGATTGATCATGTTCCTTTATTTCGTTATTTTGCCTTTCTACTTGATGTAACAAGAGATGTATTTTCTTAGCCACACCAGCTACAACATGCCCATCCTTAGGTTGAGGGATGTAGCCTTGTTCCAGCCAATTATCAACACCTGCCGCATTTTCCAATGTTAGGAAAAATATTATTTTTCATTAATTTCCCTTTTTCTTAAACAAATCCCATTGCCTTAATTTTTCCTGTGTAAAGTACTTGCGAAAAAGTGTTGTGCTTGGAACCAGCAAACCAGCATATGAATAAAATTCTTTTAAAAGATTGTTGGAAAACTGTGTTCCTTTGTTTGGGAGCCACCCAATCTTAGTGTCCTTCCATCCTTCAGAACTACTTATTAAGGAGGCTCGAAACAGTTTCCAGCACTTTCCTAGACATAGATTTTGATGATATAGTAGGTTACCATAGTAACAATATGACCTGCTAAAACACCCTTAATTTTAGGTCAAAAACGAGCTCAGTGATCCCCATTTTCTATTTATCAAATCGTACATAATAAGATGCAACTTTTTGCAAAAGTTAAAAAAAAATCTGTATTGTGGGGTCAGAGCCACATTAAATTTTTGAAAATTACGATCAGTCCCATATTTTGTTAGATGTTTTTGTGTACACAAGGCAATTTTGTATTAAAAATCATCTGAGCCATCCTTATTTTTGTTGACTCATGGCCAGAGCAGTCACACTGCAGGGTCAGTGAAAATTGCTTTACAGTCAATGAAAAGTCAGGGATTTCTTTCGTTCCGGTGGGTGGTGACAACCCTGTATCCTGGTCAAAGCTCTGTTTTTTACTCATACTAACACATAGAGCAGTGCACCGGTATCGCAGAGGTCATGGGTTCGAATCCCGTTCAGGTCTGGATTTTTTTCAGGCTTTGATTTCAAACTGCTTAAGTTGCGTGTATAACTGCGATGATCAATCACGTCTTCAAATCTTTCTCTGCAGTTCAAATATATGACCTTTCATATAGTCATTTGCATACTAACACATTGTTCAATTGCAACTAAATACCCTTCCGATCGCTCATGAGGCAAGCAAACAATAGAGTCCACTAGGCCCAGGCTATTGTATGTGATTTTCTTTGCACTGGACAACGTGATACTTGTAATGGCCGGTCACCCCATCCTGGTTGGGAGGCAGTGTGCAATGTTCCATGCGATGTCATTCCTGTATCTTGACTGGACTAAGCTCCAAGCTCAAAAGATGAATTTTTTTGTCCTAATAGTTGTACGTTTCTTTGAATGTTAGTTCAGAGAATTTGAAATACACTCCTAGTTGGTGGTTTTTGTTCTAATCACCTGTCTGGACCTAGTCCTGGATCGAGAATTGAAATAATTGCCTTATTTCACACCGTGAAGGACTAGGTACGAGTCTGTAAATTATGGGATTAGCAACTAGTGATTCACATAGTCGGAAAGAGCACACCGAGATTCACAAAATCCCCAAGTTTGGTGTTAATCGGGCTAGTTTTCACTGAGATACAGGCATTTAATAACGTAAAAAATTGACAAAGAAATGTATTGAAATCCGGACAAATCCAGACATTTGTCCGGATTTCCCCGGGTTTCCACACATTTCTGTATCTCAGTGAAAACTGGCCCGATTAACACCAAACTTGGGGATTTTGTGAATCTTCAGTGTGCTCTTCCTGACTAAGTGAATCAATAGTTGCAAATCCCATAATTTAAAGATTCGTACCTAGTCCTTCACGGTATGAAATCAGGCAATACCTTATTTTCTTGATCACAAGATGAAGTCTTAAATCAATGCCCCTGACATCTATTCAAAGTCCCAGCATCAGTTTGAAGTCTGATCATAAATCTGAAGGAGTGCTAATCACTTTGCAAACTTTTAAAAAAGAGCTGGTAACAGACTTTTTTTTGTTCAAATTTAACAATAGACCGCAAGCAGTCCCTCTTTTGTTGATATTGTATGTGGGCTGGGGAAAGAGGCTAGGCAGATGAAGTTGTATTCGCGTCTGGTATCTGTGCAAAAGCGCCAAAATTGTGAATTTCTCCGAAAACTTTTGTCCATGATTGTAGATAAAGATGGACAAAGTGAGAGTTAAGTGTCTTTCCAATGAACACAACACAGTGATCCTATTCAGCGCTTGAACCCAGGCCAAGTGCTCAATGCAGAGTCCAACACACAAACCACCACATCCCCCAATTGTATTTTATTGCAGCACCAAGCTTTTGAGTGGAATAAGTTATAATAATTATAATATAACTAGTGTAACAACAAGATAATTTTTGGTATGTTTTGAATGATTGTTGTAAAAAGTACTATTGTATTAAGTATTAACTTTTTGGAATTTTATTACTAAACTTATAATTAGCCCCTTGGAGTTTGCTACTATATGGACTTCTGCATCCTAAATGTACAGTAGTAGGAGATGGGGGGGGGGGGGGATTTTCTTCTTTGTTGAGGTCTGTGGGTGGGTTAATGGACAGTTTTGTACTCTTGGGACACAAAATCCTAAGGCCATAGTTAAATCTATTGAAATTTACAGGAGACCTTCTTATCAGTAATACTGATAATGACAAGAGAAGTGGTATCCTCTTTTCTTCCAATGCGTGTTTATTATAAATCTTACCATAAATTCTTGTTACTTTCAACACAGAAAAAAAACAACTACGGGACCTTCTGTTAGACTCACAAGAAAAACCAAGTAGCTACATGGTATGGAATGAGGGCTCCCTCCATGTTAACGGGCCTGTGTTCGCTGCATTATGGTCGTTGTCTGCATCAAGTGTTACCTTCATGCAAATTTAAAGAGATTAGAATTTTGTCCCAGACTTCGTGGTCATCACCCAAGATTCTAAGACGAAGTGATCCAACGGAAATTGGCAGCTACTTTTTACGACCATCAGTTGACTACTTTTCTTCTCAACCGCACCCATCTGAAGACGATATTAAAATCAGCAAGGTAATATTGTCACTTGAAACAGTCAAAGAACAACTCGAGTTGTTTGAGAGTATTATGAATTCAGCCAACATTGTGAACAGAGTGACCATGCTTCATAGCATTGCCAAGATCACTGGAAGAGACGGAAATCAGAGGCGAGTTTTAAAACAAGAAAAAGACAAGTCAAGACAAGCGTTAAACAAAACATACCTGGAATTGCTTGACAGCATCTCCAACAGCATTGCCAAATGTCAGCCAAGGCAGCTTTCCAATGTGATGTGGAATTTAGGAAAACTGGGAGAGAAAGATCATGAGCTAGTTAAAGTTTGTAAGAGAGCTATTCTGTCTCATGATATCACAGCCTTTGGCAATGCGGGCATTTACCAGATTGTGAGAGGATGCGTAAACCTGGACTTGTCAGCTGCAGAAATATCTTCCACGTTACAAGAATCTATTCTTGACGGTCATTTGAAAATTTCTAATTTTAACAATAAGTCACTTTCTACAATTTTGAAGTTGTTTGTCAAGTCAGAGGTCTGCGCTGCGGAACTGTTTGACATTTTCTTGGAAGAAGTCCTATCAAGAGACTTCTTGTTGATGGATACTGATGCTCTTGCTGATTTTGTGTGGTGCTTTGCGAAGGCGAAGTTGGAGGCGGACGCATTGTTTGACAGAGTGGAAGAAGAGTTTCTGAGGAAAGGAACAGCTACCTTGAAAATATATCAGTTTGTTCAGATACTCATGGCATTCACAAAGGCTAAAAAAGGAGGTAGGCAGCTTTTCGATATCCTAGACAATGAACTTGCCTTAAGAGGCGTAAAGGAATTTGAGAATTATGGTCTAGAACGAATTGTTTGGTGGTTTGCAAGGAGAGAGGTGAGAAATGCCGAAGTGTTTAATCTTGTTAAGGAGGGGGTTTTTAACCGCGGTGTCGGCAGGTTTCAGGTGCCTGAACTTGGACTTCTCCTTTACTCGTTTGTTTTAGCTCAAAGACAGGACAACAAGTTAGTTGAGGAAATTGAAAGCGAGCTGCTGTCGAGAGGTGTGGATCAAATTGGCAATTCCAATTTATGTCAAGTGGCTTGGTCTCTTGGAAGAGCAAGAAAGTCCGACAGTAAAATGTTTGATGTGATTGAAGAAGGCGTATTGCAGCGTGGTCTGCACCAATTTTCAAAGTCAGGAAAGTTTATGCTTCTGCGAGGGTACACGCAAGCAAAAAGGGGGACTAAACAGTTGTACGAAGGTCTGCAGGTTTCTTTCTTACAAGACCGTTTATCAGATTTCACTGGAGGAAGCATCGCTGAACTTGCTTGGTGTTTTTCTGAGGCTGAGAGTAATGCCGGACCACTGATCAATACTGGGCAACTATTCGATACACTGGAAAGGGAGATATTAACCAAAGGGAAATTATTTTTCCATGCGAGGCAACTTAATCGCATAAAGGAGAGCTTTGAGAAAGTTGGAAAGGGAACTAAGGAACTATTTGAATTGTGTGTCGTGGACAATTAGTGCTGTAGATGAATTCAAGTACATTTTTTACATACATCGGAAAGGGAGATATTAACCATAGGAAAATTCTTTTTTCCGTAAGAAGCAGCTTAATCGCTTAAAGAAGAGCTTTCAGAAAGTTGGAAAGGGAAGTAATGAACTATTTCTAATTGACATGGACACTTATGACCGAAAATTCAAGAGTATTGCTGTTTTTACTAAGCCTCTGACCCTAACTATAAGAACCAAGATGAATTTACGTTTAATGAAATGAAAGATACGCTGTTGATCACAGTTGTATTTTTAATTACTTCTCACTAACGGCGCCATATTTCTAACGGCTATTATTGATGTTAATTAATTCTATTTAACAAGGTTTTGATGTCGAAGGGACGTTATTAACGTGAAGTTTCAGTTCAGTTTTGACTTCTTAGTGTGGGTTTTCTTTATGTTTGTTGTCTTTCAGTTTGCACTTGTTTCAAAGCGAACTATACAACACAGAAGCAGTAAATATCGTTTATCATAAGTCTTCAGAAAAAAACGTCTTAATCCTGGATTCTTCTTATTATTATACATTGTATTCACTATCAGCATTCTGATTGGCCAAGAAACCCCTGCTTATTTTGAGAATTCACGTGATTTTGTGGGCAAGCATGATTATAGTATAATCTGCTATCCAATTTTATTATTCAACAAATTGTAACACTATCCAAATATGGCCATGATGCTCTCGATATCTGTCATCCGTAGGTAACAGATATCTGGCGGTATACGTAGCTTCGTACCTTGGAAGAAAAAGTGAAGCGAGAAAATGTCGACAGAGAGATTTTAAGGTGATTCCCGGGTAAAAGAACCCGCCATAGATTTCCGATGAAACTTGGTATGGTGTCATTACAGTACAAGGAGATGTTAAAAACGTAATAAAAAGAGGGGGTCACCATGCTTGTTTTCATGCCACGATGCTGACAAATATGGTTATTTTGGTGACTTTTGGTTATCTCAGTGCGCAACAAATAAGCTCGATTATTTTTCAATGCGGCGTGTTATATCACACAAAATTCGACTGTCTTTGATTGCTTATTCATCTACGTCCCAGAAGAAATGGCTTCAAATACCCTGCATTATTAACTGATATTTTTATCCTTTAAAGGAAACATAATTTGACCTTGCTCTAATGGGCCCGTTACGTCTCTATCTGTAGCATTTATTTCATTTGCCAAAAAAGTAGCCATAGATTTCTGCCAAATTTTTTCTCAGTTATTGCGGATATTGTTCTTATTGAGTTTATAAAATAAAAAGTGGGGGTCACCGTGCTCGTTTAAGAGGAAATTAGCTTTTATCTCGCTATCGAGCTTAGTTTGAAGGAAATCTCTTATGTTTTGTACGCGCGCACGCTCATGTGCGCGCGCTGATGACGCAAAATTCGTGCGCAGTAGGAATGCGCAATGCAAAACTCGGGAATCACCTTAAAATGTTAGGCTGTTTTAATAAAACAATTATCCTGCTCAATCTCGCGGAATATCGTCTGATTTTAGCCGACTCGGCCTACGGCCTCATCGGCTAAGTATCAGACGATATTCCGCGCGATTTCGTAGGATAATTGTTACATATCTGCAGATTATACCGTGCGCAGTGCGCACCTTTGGCTAAAGAGCGCGAAAGTTGTTTCGAAAAGGTTTCGAGTGATTTGAGCACTTGAATGGTTTCGAGTGATGCGGCCGCTTTGTGCGTTTTCCCTTGTATTTGCATTTCACAAAATAGTTTTGTATATTTTCCATAAAACAATATATTCCATAAAACAATAATTGGATTCGGTTTCTGTGATATCCGGAATAATCAAGGTCGAGGCAAGTGTAATCAGCCTCGGCCTCCGGCCTCGACCTTGATTCGAGGATATCGAATATCACAAGAGCCGAATCTAATTATTGTTTATAATTCATGTCAAGAGAGGATGAAGGGTGACATAGTTAACTCTCAATAAGCCTTATTCTCAAAGTAATCCCTGTCACGTTATTAAAGGACACGAGAGTCGATCCTTCATATAGGCTTTATTCTCAAGGTAATGGTTAGTGTTTCCGAGGCTGAGTAGTTATGTAGTTAGTGTCTCCTAAGTAGTTTTTTTTTTATTGTATTGTATACTATAAGGTGATCGGTTTTTATATGGGGTCTCGGACCCCCTTACAGATCATCCTTTGGTTCATGCTTTTTTTTTTTTGTATTTGTAACCATAAATTGTAATAAATAAATAAATAAATCCCTCTCACGTTATTAAAGGACACGAGAGTCAACCCTTCATATAGGCTTTATTCTCAAGGTAATCCCTCTCACGTTATTAAAGGACACGAGAGTCGATCCCCCATATAGGCCTTATTCTCAAGGTAATCCCTGTCACGTTATTAAAGGACACGAGAGTCAATCCTTCATATACTCCTTATTCTCAAGGTAATCCCTCTCACGTTATTAAAGGACACGAGAGTCAATCCTTCATATAGTCCTTATTCTCAAGGTAATCCCTCTCACGTTATTAAAGGACACGAGAATCAATCCTTCATATAGTCTTTATTCTCAAGGTAGTCCCCCTCTCTCATTATTAAAGGACACGAGAGTAAATCCCCCATATAGGCCTTATTCTCAAGGTAATCTCTCTCGCGTTATTAAAGGACACGAGAGTCAATCCTTCATATAGTCCTTATTCTCAAGGTAATCCCTCTTACGTTATTAAAGGACACGAGAGTCAATCCTTCATATAGTCCTTATTCTCAAGGTAATCCCTCTCACGTTATTAAAGGACACGAGAGTCAACCCTTCATATAGGCCTTATTCTCAAGGTAGTCCCCCTCTCTCATTATTAAAGGACACGAGAGTAAATCCCCCATATAGGCCTTATTCTCAAGGTAATCCCTCTCACGTTATTAAAGGACACGAGAGTCAATCCTTCATATAGTCTTTATTCTCAAGGTAGTCCCCCTCTCTCATTATTAAAGGACACGAGAGTAAATCCCCCATATAGGCCTTATTCTCAAGGTAATCTCTCTCACGTTATTGAAGGACACGAGAGTCAACCCTTCATATAGGCCTTATTCTCAAGGTAATCCCTCTTACGTTATTTAAAGGACACGAGAGTCAATCCTTCATATAGGCTTTATTCTCAAGGTAATCCCTCTCACGTTATTAAAGGACACGAAAGTCAGTCCTTCATATAGGCCTTATTCTCAAGGTAATCCCTCTCACGTTATTGAAGGATACGAGAGTCAACCCTTCATATAGGCCTTATTCTCAAGGTAATCCCTCTCACGTTATTGAAGGATACGAGAGTCAACCCTTCATATAGGCCTTATTCTCAAGGTAATCCCTCTTACGTTATTTAAAGGACACGAGAGTCAATCCTTCATATAGGCTTTATTCTCAAGGTAATCCCTCTCACGTTATTGAAGGATACGAGAGTCAACCCTTCATATAGGCCTTATTCTCAAGGTAATCCCTCTTACGTTATTTAAAGGACACGAGAGTCAATCCTTCATATAGGCTTTATTCTCAAGGTAATCCCTCTCACGTTATTGAAGGACACGAGAGTCAACCCTTCATATAGGCCTTATTCTCAAGGTAATCCCTCTTACGTTATTTAAAGGACACGAGAGTCAATCCTTCATATAGGCCTTATTCTCAAGGTAATCCCTCTCACGTTATTGAAGGATACGAGAGTCAACCCTTCATATAGGCCTTATTCTCAAGGTAATCCCTCTTACGTTATTTAAAGGACACGAGAGTCAATCCTTCATATAGGCTTTATTCTCAAGGTAATCCCTCTTACGTTATTTAAAGGATACGAGAGTCAACCCTTCATATAGGCCTTATTCTCAAGGTAATCTCTCTTACGTTATTTAAAGGACACGAGAGTCAATCCTTCATATAGGCTTTATTCTCAAGGTAATCCCTCTCACGTTATTAAAGGATACGAGAGTCAACCCTTCATATAGGCCTTTTTCTCAAGGTAATCCCTCTTACGTTATTAAAGGATACGAGAGTCAACCCTTCATATAGGCCTTATTCTCAAGGTAATCCCTCTTACGTTATTTAAAGGACACGAGAGTCAATCCTTCATATAGGCCTTATTCTCAAGGTAATCCCTCTTACGTTATTTAAAGGACACGAGAGTCAATCCTTCATATAGGCTTTATTCTCAAGGTAATCCCTCTCACGTTATTGAAGGATACGAGAGTCAACCCTTCATATAGGCCTTATTCTCAAGGTAATCCCTCTTACGTTATTTAAAGGACACGAGAGTCAACCCTTCATATAGGCCTTATTCTCAAGGTAATCCCTCTCACGTTATTAAAGGATACGAGAGTCAACCCTTCATATAGGCCTTATTCTCAAGGCAATCCCTCTTACGTTATTTAAAGGATACGAGAGTCAACCCTTCATATAGGCCTTATTCTCAAGGTAATCTCTCTTACGTTATTTAAAGGACACGAGAGTCAATCCTTCATATAGGCTTTATTCTCAAGGTAATCCCTCTCACGTTATTAAAGGATACGAGAGTCAACCCTTCATATAGGCCTTATTCTCAAGGTAATCCCTCTTACGTTATTTAAAGGACACGAGAGTCAATCCTTCATATAGGCCTTATTCTCAAGGTAATCCCTCTTACGTTATTTAAAGGACACGAGAGTCAACCCTTCATATAGGCCTTATTCTCAAGGGAATCGCTCTTACGTTATTTAAAGGACACGAGAGTCAATCCTTCATATAGGCTTTATTCTCAAGGTAATCCCTCTCACGTTATTGAAGGATACGAGAGTCAACCCTTCATATAGGCCTTATTCTCAAGGTAATCCCTCTTACGTTATTTAAAGGACACGAGAGTCAACCCTTCATATAGGCCTTATTCTCAAGGTAATCCCTCTTACGTTATTTAAAGGACACGAGAGTCAATCCTTCATATAGGCCTTATTCTCAAGGTAATGTCTCTTACGTTATTTAAAGGACACGAGAGTCAATCCTTCATATAGGCTTTATTCTCAAGGTAATCTCTCTTACGTTATTTAAAGGACACGAGAGTCAACCCTTCATATAGGCCTTATTCTCAAGGTAATCCCTCTTACGTTATTTAAAGGACACGAGAGTCAATCCTTCATATAGGCTTTATTCTCAAGGTAATCCCTCTCACGTTATTGAAGGATACGAGAGTCAACCCTTCATATAGGCCTTATTCTCAAGGTAATCCCTCTTACGTTATTTAAAGGACACGAGAGTCAACCCTTCATATAGGCCTTATTCTCAAGGTAATCCCTCTTACGTTATTTAAAGGACACGAGAGTCAACCCTTCATATAGGCCTTATTCTCAAGGTAATCCCTCTTACGTTATTTAAAGGACACGAGAGTCAATCCTTCATATAGGCCTTATTCTCAAGGTAATCTCTCTTACGTTATTTAAAGGACACGAGAGTCAATCCTTCATATAGGCTTTATTCTCAAGGTAATCCCTCTCACGTTATTGAAGGATACGAGAGTCAACCCTTCATATAGGCCTTATTCTCAAGGTAATCCCTCTTACGTTATTGAAGGACACGAGAGTCAATCCTTCATATAGGCCTTATTCTCAAGGTAATCTCTCTCACGTTATTGAAGGACACGAGAGTCAATCCCTCATATAGGCCTTATTCTCAAGGTAATCTCTCTCACGTTATTTAAAGGACACGAAAGTCAGTCCTTCATATAGGCCTTATTCTCAAGGTAATCCCTCTCACGTTATTGAAGGATACGAGAGTCAACCCTTCATATAGGCCTTATTCTCAAGGTAATCCCTCTCACGTTATTGAAGGATACGAGAGTCAACCCTTCATATAGGCCTTATTCTCAAGGTAATCCCTCTTACGTTATTTAAAGGACACGAGAGTCAATCCTTCATATAGGCTTTATTCTCAAGGTAATCCCTCTCACGTTATTGAAGGATACGAGAGTCAACCCTTCATATAGGCCTTATTCTCAAGGTAATCCCTCTTACGTTATTTAAAGGACACGAGAGTCAATCCTTCATATAGGCTTTATTCTCAAGGTAATCCCTCTCACGTTATTGAAGGACACGAGAGTCAACCCTTCATATAGGCCTTATTCTCAAGGTAATCCCTCTTACGTTATTTAAAGGACACGAGAGTCAATCCTTCATATAGGCCTTATTCTCAAGGTAATCCCTCTCACGTTATTGAAGGATACGAGAGTCAACCCTTCATATAGGCCTTATTCTCAAGGTAATCCCTCTTACGTTATTTAAAGGACACGAGAGTCAATCCTTCATATAGGCTTTATTCTCAAGGTAATCCCTCTTACGTTATTTAAAGGATACGAGAGTCAACCCTTCATATAGGCCTTATTCTCAAGATAATCTCTCTTACGTTATTTAAAGGACACGAGAGTCAATCCTTCATATAGGCTTTATTCTCAAGGTAATCCCTCTTACGTTATTTAAAGGATACGAGAGTCAACCCTTCATATAGGCCTTATTCTCAAGGTAAAATCTCTTACGTTATTTAAAGGACACGAGAGTCAATCCTTCATATAGGCTTTATTCTCAAGGTAATCCCTCTCACGTTATTAAAGGATACGAGAGTCAACCCTTCATATAGGCCTTATTCTCAAGGTAATCCCTCTTACGTTATTAAAGGATACGAGAGTCAACCCTTCATATAGGCCTTATTCTCAAGGTAATCCCTCTTACGTTATTTAAAGGACACGAGAGTCAATCCTTCATATAGGCCTTATTCTCAAGGTAATCCCTCTTACGTTATTTAAAGGACACGAGAGTCAATCCTTCATATAGGCTTTATTCTCAAGGTAATCCCTCTCACGTTATTGAAGGATACGAGAGTCAACCCTTTATATAGGCCTTATTCTCAAGGTAATCCCTCTTACGTTATTTAAAGGACACGAGAGTCAACCCTTCATATAGGCCTTATTCTCAAGGTAATCCCTCTCACGTTATTAAAGGATACGAGAGTCAACCCTTCATATAGGCCTTATTCTCAAGGTAATCCCTCTTACGTTATTTAAAGGATACGAGAGTCAACCCTTCATATAGGCCTTATTCTCAAGGTAATCTCTCTTACGTTATTTAAAGGACACGAGAGTCAATCCTTCATATAGGCTTTATTCTCAAGGTAATCCCTCTCACGTTATTAAAGGATACGAGAGTCAACCCTTCATATAGGCCTTATTCTCAAGGTAATCCCTCTTACGTTATTTAAAGGACACGAGAGTCAATCCTTCATATAGGCCTTATTCTCAAGGTAATCCCTCTTACGTTATTTAAAGGACACGAGAGTCAACCCTTCATATAGGCCTTATTCTCAAGGGAATCCCTCTTACGTTATTTAAAGGACACGAGAGTCAATCCTTCATATAGGCTTTATTCTCAAGGTAATCCCTCTCACGTTATTGAAGGATACGAGAGTCAACCCTTCATATAGGCCTTATTCTCAAGGTAATCCCTCTTACGTTATTTAAAGGACACGAGAGTCAACCCTTCATATAGTCCTTATTCTCAAGGTAATCTCTCTTACGTTATTTAAAGGACACGAGAGTCAATCCTTCATATAGGCCTTATTCTCAAGGTAATCTCTCTTACGTTATTTAAAGGACACGAGAGTCAATCCTTCATATAGGCTTTATTCTCAAGGTAATCTCTCTTACGTTATTTAAAGGACACGAGAGTCAACCCTTCATATAGGCCTTATTCTCAAGGTAATCCCTCTTACGTTATTTAAAGGACACGAGAGTCAATCCTTCATATAGGCTTTATTCTCAAGGTAATCCCTCTCACGTTATTGAAGGATACGAGAGTCAACCCTTCATATAGTTCTTATTCTCAAGGTAATCCCTCTTACGTTATTTAAAGGACACGAGAGTCAACGCTTCATATAGGCCTTATTCTCAAGGTAATCCCTCTTACGTTATTTAAAGGACACGAGAGTCAACCCTTCATATAGGCCTTATTCTCAAGGTAATCCCTCTTACGTTATTTAAAGGACACGAGAGTCAATCCTTCATATAGGCCTTATTCTCAAGGTAATCTCTCTTACGTTATTTAAACTGAGGACACGAGAGTCAATCCTTCATATAGGCTTTATTCTCAACGTAATCCCTCTCACGTTATTGAAGGATACGAGAGTCAACCCTTCATATAGGCCTTATTCTCAAGGTAATCCCTCTTACGTTATTGAAGGACACGAGAGTCAATCCTTCATATAGGCCTTATTCTCAAGGTAATCTCTCTCACGTTATTGAAGGACACGAGAGTCAATCCTTCATATAGGCCTTATTCTCAAGGTAATCTCTCTCACGTTATTTAAAGGACACGAAAGTCAGTCCTTCATATAGGCCTTATTCTCAAGGTAATCCCTCTCACGTTATTAAAGGACACGAGAGTCAGTCCTTCATATAGGCCTTATTCTCAAGGTAATCCCTCTCACGTTATTAAAGGACACGAGAGTCAACCCTTCATATAGTCCTTATTCTCAAGGTAATCTCTCTTACGTTATTAAAGGACACGAGAGTCAGTCCTTCATATAGTCCTTATTCTCAAGGTAATCCCTCTCACGTTATTAAAGGACACGAGAGTCAGTCCTTCATATAGTCCTTATTCTCAAGGTAATCCCTCTTACGTTATTAAAGGACACGAGAGTCAATCCTTCATATAGGCCTTATTCTCAAGGTAATCCCTCTCACGTTATTAAAGGATACGAGAGTAAATCCCCCATATAGGCCTTATTCTCAAGGTAATCCCTCTCACGTTATTGAAAGACACGAGAGTCAATCCTTTATATACGGTCTTTATTCTCAAGGTAATCCCTCGCGCTTTATTAAAAGACAAGAGTCAATCCTTCATATAGGCCTTATTCTCAGAGTAACTTTTCTCGCGTTATTTTTAGATCAGTTGTCGAACCGATATGCTATGTAGTTGCGATTGATGCCTATAATTTTCTTTAAATAAAAAAAAAAACTTTCTATTGCTTTTTCAGACTTTCCAGGCAAGGCTAAAGTAATGTTTGCAACGTTTTGTTGTTACGTGGAACATTAAATAACCCAGATCTTGCCAGATGATCGTCTTCAACTCTTACCTTGCCTCTCAGTCAGGGGTATTAGTGCAAATATCACCAATTTTTAAAGCTCATATTTGATTGAGAACTGGAAAACTATGAATACTTTCTAAGGAGTTTGGAGTCTTCCTTTACGTGCTCGTGAAATTTTGCGACAATAAGTGAAGAATATTACGAAAACCGCGGGCTTGCGAAATGAGCGACGGAAAATCCGTTCAGTCCTCAAATTCCTCAATCCATTGAGGGATCATTTATTTAGGACTCAATTCAAGCTTCCACTTTCCGTGGAGATTGTTTGGAAACTGAGTGAATTTACTGATTAGCAAATTGCGGCGAATGGTCACGAAAAGTAGCGAATTTTGGACGGATCCATTTGCTGTTTAGCTTCAAAATGTCCTCATTGGAAAGCGTTAGTGAATTCGAAGAAAGAAACTAAATTCTGTCACTATTTTCGAAGAGCTCGCTTCGTAAAATGAAAATTGTAAAAGTTACGCTAAACCTTAATTTTCATTTTCTGTCATGTTTGTTTTTTAGATCATCACAAAGAGATCCTTAACTGTTATCTTCGTTTGGTTTCCTCTCGTTTCGTTCCGTTCGTTTCGTTTCGTTTCGTTTTTGTGTCCATGGTGCGCGGTAACCTCGTTCCCAGGGTCTCTCTTCTTCTTGTCCCTAGAGCGAGAGAGAGACCCTGGGAATGAGGTTGGATGCGCGGTCACTCAGCTTAAAGTGGTTACCAATCTCCGCGTCAATCTTACACTTTTCAAAGATGGCGATGCAGCGAACACTTTTTCACGTCGTAATTTCGGTTTCGTCTCGTGTGCTGGAAGTCTGCTGAAAGTCGAAGAGTTCTTTAAAGGTATGAAGATCTTAGTTTTCTAAATGATATATTGTGATGGCCATCTCAAACTTTGTTCTTACACTGCAGACACGTATAAAATTTCGGTACTTTTGAAATAGTTCGATTTTCCCACGCGTTAAAAGGAAAACGGCTGTAAAAATGTCTTGCTCGGTTAAAGCAAAATTAAAATATGGCAATAAACCTCAAAGGAGCAAGCAAAGAAACCAAGATTTTTGTTGGAAGGTACGCGACTGTTAATGTTCGGAATCTTTAAAATTTAGCTTTGCATTGATTGCATATTGAACCAAAGCATTTGTAGGGCCATTCCATTTTTTTTCACACCCCCTTTTTTGGACGAAATGTTCTGAAAGGGTAGAAGGGAAGGTCGAAATTCGAAAAGGCCACGGGTCGTAGACGAAATTTCAGAGGGCCATGAGGACCCTTTTGAGATTTTCTGACGATCAGTATTAGGAAGATCTAAAATTTCTGTACAGTCACAAGGTCACCTTGCATTTTTTTCTGAGGGGTCTTGAAAAAATCGTGTCGACACTTTGATTTTTTCGTAGGGAGTTGCCAGTCAAATGACCTCATCAATAGGGGGTGTAGATATTATATGGAATTGCCCATATTGGTTCCTCCCACAGAAGGAGACAGTTGCTGTGTTTTGTGCACTGTCAAGGCTAAAACAGTGAACAAAAACAGATAACAAAGAACTTTGTCAAGCGTCTTAACCATTCCCCTCAATACTTGATAAATTTAAAAACTGAGTCAGCTTCAGTTGACTAACAAATTTATAGGAAGCCATTTTCTTTCTAGTAGCAAAATTAGTGAAGGCCCTCAAGCTAGCATTTTTTTCTATTTTGGCACCTCAAAACTTCACCTTCAATTTTCTTGCAAGCTTCCAAGGACACCCCTCCATTTTCAGTGCAAGTAATGTATCCACCACCTTATATGGTTCTCATTTGATTCTTCAGTTCTTTTTGTGGAGAGTGGGGTGGGTTGAAGGTGACAAAATCCTAAGGCTATACATGTACAGTGGTTACATCTTGTACATAGAAATTTTTTAGGTAACTTCACTTTATTATCAGCGATACTGGTAATGAAGACAGAAGTGATATCCTCCGTTGTTACATGTTCATTTTAATCTTACCTTAAACTTTTGTTATTTTCGACACAGAAACAAAATTGCTAGACGTACAAGAACTAAAAACCAAGTACATGTAACTGTCCATATAATGTATGGAATGAGAGCTCTCTCCATGTTTGCAAGCCTGCATCTGCTGCGAAATGGTCATCGTCTGACCAAAGTGTTCCCTTCAAGCACATTTAAAGAGTTCAGAAATTTGTCCCAGACTTCATGGTCATCACCCAATGTTCTAAAACAAAGGGAAGCGATAAAATTTGGCAGCTACTTTTTACGACCATCAGTTGACTACTTTTCTTCTCAACCGCGCCCATCTAAAGATGATATTAAAATCAGCAAGGTGATATTGTCACTTAGAACAGTCGAAGAACAACTCGAGTTGTTTGAGAGTATTATGAATTCAGCCAACATTGTGAACAGAGTGACCATGCTTCATAGCATTGCCAAGATCACCAGAAGAGATGGAAATCAGAGGCGAGTTTTGGAACAAGAAAAAGAGAAGTCAAGACAAGCGTTAAACAGCACATACCTGGCATTGCTGGACAGTATCGCCAAAGACATTGCAGAATGTCAGCCAAGGGACCTTTCCATTATGATGTGGGCTTTAGGAAAACTGGGAGAGAAAGATCATGAGCTAGTTCAAGTTTGTGAGAGAGCTATTGCATCTTGTGGTATCACAGCCTTTGACGAAGTACAAATTAGCCAGATTGTGCTTGGATTCAATAATCTGCGCACAACACCTTCAGAAATATCTTCCTTGTTACAAGAATCCATTTGTAGAGGTCAGTTAAAACTTTCTAACTTCAACTATCAGTTACTTTCTGGACTGTTGATGTTTTTTACCAAGTCGGATGGCTCTACTGTTGAACTGTTTGACATTTTATTGGAAGAAATTCTATCAAGAGACTTCTTGTTAATGGACAGTAATGCTCTTGCTGTTTTTGTGTGGTGCTTTGCAAAGAAGGAGTTGAAGGCAGACACGTTGTTTGACAAAGTGGAAGAGGAGATTCTAAGGCGAGGAACAGCTAACTTGAAAAGACGGGGTTTTGTCCAGATGTCTTGGGCTTTCAGCAAGGCTAGAAAAGGAGACGAACAGCTTTTTGATATCATGGGCAATGAACTTGGCTCAATGGGTTTACAGGGATTTGACAGTTCTGAACTTTTACAAATTGTTTGGTCCTTTGCAGCAAGAAATGCGACCAGTGCCAAAGTATTTGATCTTGTTCAGGACGAGGTTTTAAAACGTGGTGTCGGCAGGTTTCGGGTGCATGAGCTTGTTCTTATCCTTTATTCATTTGTTTCTGCTCAAAGACAGGACAACAAGTTAGTCGAGAAAATTGAAAGTGAATTGCTGACAAGAGATTTGGAACAATTTCGCAATTGTGCCTTATGTCAAGTGGCTTGGTCTCTTGGAAGAGCAAGAAAGTCCGACAGTAAAATGTTTGATGTGATTGAAACCGGCGTATTGCAGCGTGGTTGCCACCAGTTTTCAAAGTCAGAAAAGTTTATGCTTCTGCGGGGATACATGGAAGCAAAAAGGGGGAGTAAACAATTGTACAAAGGTCTGCAGGTTTCTTTCTTAAAGAGCAGTTTTTCGGATTTCACAGCACTAGACATCCTTGATCTCGCTTGGTGTTTTTCTGAAGCTAAGGATATTACTGGACCACTGATCAGTACTGAACAACTGTTCAATATTTTAGAAAGGGAGATATTAACCAAAAGGAAAGGCTTTTTCAGCGAGAAGCAGCTTAATCACATTAAGAAGAGCTTTCATAAAGTTGGAAAGGGATCTAAGGAACTATTTGATTTGTAAGAGTTGTGGATAATTCTACAATGTACTTTTTGCTGTAAATTCAGTAGTTAATTATTATTACACCTGTTATTATGAAATTGTTATTACTTTTAGAAATAGAACTGTTTAAATATGTGCATAAATGCAAGTTGACAAGCTAAGATGATTATAACACAAGAAACAGTGGCAATCATGGAGATAACAGTGACAATTTTGGAAACAAAACTTAGATGAACAATTTCAAGTTTCCAGATGCATTCACTGTCTACTGTTTAATAGCATTTTGTTGCAGTTGAGTCTTTACTGCATAATTATTAACTACTTATTAACTGCCAGAGTGAGGTCTTAACAGAAAAATCTCAAACCGAGACCTTGCAGTATTGACTGAGCAACAGCAAGGTCAGTATGGCAAGGCCAAGGTTTGAGATTTTCCCATAAAGACCGAATCTAATGTAATGTTCAAGGTTAATAAGTAGTTTATTACATTGCCCTTTGTTAGGTTTTTACAGGCCCGTAATCAGCCTGTGGGCATTCACAGGAGAATAATGCCCTGGTAATAGCCAATCAGGGGGCGTGTTATATTGGCTACAAGCACAAGCCATAAAATTCTAATTTTTATTGTACAAAACCACCTTATATCACCTTAAACTATTTTTTTGCTGCCACAGGGTTTTGGCCCAGAGGCCAAAACCCTAGTGGGCATTAATAGTACCCTCACATACATGTGTAAAGAAGTATGGTATGAAATACTACAAATCGGTCCGGATTTGAAAAAACTAGGCATGCATGGTGGTCCCACTTGGTATTTCGATAAGTTGAGCTAACACAGTCCAATGTGGCCTACATGACAGCTGCAGCAGGAACAAGTACATGTAATTGCGCT
>OZ026600.1:5167860-5175360 GCA_964020085.1 Micromussa lordhowensis | reverse complement strand
TTGCTGATTTTGTATGGTGCTTTGCGAAGGCGAAGTTGGAGGCGGACGCATTGTTTGACAGAGTGGAAGAAGAGTTTCTGAGGAAAGGAACAGCTACCTTGAAAATATATCAGTTTCTTCAGATACTCATGGCATTCACAAAGGCTAAAAAAGGAGGTAGGCAGCTTTTCGATATCCTAGACAATGAACTTGCCTTAAGAGGCGTACAGGAATTTAAGAATTATGGTCTAATACGAATTGTTTGGTGGTTTGCAAAGAGAGATGTGAGAAATGCCGAAGTGTTTAATCTTGTTAAGGAGGAGGTTTTTAACCGCGGTGTCGGCAGGTTTCAGGTGCCTGAACTTGGACTTCTCCTTTACTCGTTTGTTTTAGCTCAAAGACAGGACAACAAGTTAGTTGAGGAAATTGAAAGCGAGCTGCTGTCGAGAGGTGTGGATCAAATTGGCAATTCCAATTTATGTCAAGTGGCTTGGTCTCTTGGAAGAGCAAGAAAGTCCGACAGTAAAATGTTTGATGTGATTGAAGAAGGCGTATTGCAGCGTGGTTTGCACCAATTTTCAAAGTCAGGAAAGTTTCTGCTTCTGCGAGGATACACGCAAGCAAAAAGGGGGACTAAACAGTTGTACGAAGGTCTGCAGGTTTCTTTCTTACAAGACCGTTTATCGGATTTCACTGGAGGAAGCATCGCTGAACTTGCTTGGTGTTTTTCTGAGGCTGAGAGTAATGCCGGACCACTGATCAATACTGGGCAACTATTCGATACACTGGAAAGGGAGATATTAACCAAAGGGAAATTATTTTTCCATGCGAGGCAACTTAATCGCATAAAGGAGAGCTTTGAGAAAGTTGGAAAGGGAACTAAGGAACTATTTGAATTGTGTGTCGTGGACAATTAGTGCTGTAGATGAATTCAAGTACATTTTTTACATACATCGGAAAGGGAGATATTAACCATAGGAAAATTCTTTTTTCCGTAAGAAGCAGCTTAATGGCTTAAAGAAGAGCTTTCAGAAAGTTGGAAAGGGAAGTAATGAACTATTTCTAATTGACATGGACACTTATGACCGAAAATTCAAGAGTATTGCTATTTTTACTAAGCCTCTGACCCTAACTATAAGAACCAAGATGAATTTACGTTTAATGAAATGAAAGATACGCTGCTGATCACAGTTGTATTTTTAATTACTTCAAACTAACGGCGCCATATTTCTAAGCTATTATTGATGTTAATTAATTCTATTTAACAAGGTTTTGATGTTGAAGGGGCGCGATTAACGTGAAGTTTCAGTTTAGTTTTGACTTCTTAGTGTGGGTTTCTTTATGTTTGTTGTCTTTCAGTTTGCACTTGTTTCAGAGCGAACTATACAACACAGAAGCATTAAATATCGTTTATCATAAATCTTCAGAAAAACGTCTTAATCCTGGATTATTATTTTTATTATTATACATTGTATTCACTATCAGCATTCTGATTGGCCAAGAAACCCCTGCTTATTTTGAGAATTAACGTGATTTTGTGGGCAAGCATGATTATAGTATAATCTGCTATCCAATTTTATTATTCAACAAATTGTAACACTATCCAAATATGGCCATGATGCTCTCGATATCTGTCATCCGTAGGTAACAGATATCCGGCGGTATACGTAGCTTCGTACGTAAGAAGAAAAAGTGAAGTGAGAAAATGTCGACAGAGAGATTTAAAAATGTTAGGCTGTTTTGTTATCAATTTGTTGAATAATAAAACAATTATCCTGCTCAATCTCGCGGAATATCGTCTGATTTTAGCCGACTCGGCCTACGGCCTCATCGCCTAAGTATCAGACGATATTCCGCGCGATTTCGCAGGATAATTGTTACATATTTGCAGATTATACCGTGCGCAGTGCGCAGTGCGCACCTTTGGCTAAAGAGCGCGAAAGTTGTTTCGAAAAGGTTTCGAGTGATTTGAGCACTTGAATGGTTTCGAGTGATGCGGCCGCTTTGTGCGTTTTCCCTTGTATTTGCATTTCACAAAATAGTTTTGTATATTTTCCATAAAACAATGTATTCCATAAAACAATAATTGGAGTCGGTTTCTGTGATATCCGGAATAATCAAGGTCGAGGCAAGTGTAATCAGCCTCGGCCTCCGGCCTCGACCTTGATTCGAGGATATCGAATATCACAAGAGCCGAATCTAATTATTGTTTATAATTCATGTCAAGAGAGGATGAAGGGTGAAATAGTTAACTCTCAATAAGCCTTATTCTCAAAGTAATCCCTGTCCACGAGAGTCGATCCTTCATATAGGCTTTATTCTCAAGGTAATCCCTCTCACGTTATTAAAGGACACGAGAGTCAACCCTTCATATAGGCTTTATTCTCAAGGTAATCCCTCTCACGTTATTAAAGGACACGAGAGTCGATCGTTCATATAGGCCTTATTCTCAAGGTAATCCCTCTCACGTTATTAAAGAACACGAGAGTCAATCCTTCATATAGGCCTTATTCTCAAGGTAATCCCTCTCACGTTATTAAAGGACACGAAAGTCAGTCCTTCATATAGTCCTTATTCTCAAGGTAATCTCTCTCACGTTATTAAAGGACACGAGAGTCAATCCTTCATATAGTCCTTATTCTCAAGGTAATCCCTCTCACGTTATTAAAGGACACAAGAGTCAATCCTTTATATAGTCCTTATTCTCAAGGTAATCCCTCTCACGTTATTAAAGGACACGAGAGTCAATCCTTTATATAGTCCTTATTCTCAAGGTAATCTCTCTCACGTTATTAAAGGACACGAGAGTCAATCCTTTATATAGGCCTTATTCTCAAGGTAATCCCACTCACGTTATTAAAGGACACAAGAGTCAATCCTTTATATAGTCCTTATTCTCAAGGTAATCCCTCTCACGTTATTAAAGGACACAAGAGTCAATCCTTTATATAGTCCTTATTCTCAAGGTAATCCCTCTCACGTTATTAAAGGACACAAGAGTCAATCCTTTATATAGTCCTTATTCTCAAGGTAATCTCTCTCACGTTATTAAAGGACACGAGAGTCAACCCTTCATATAGGCCTTATTCTCAAGGTAATCCCTCTCACGTTATTAAAGGACACAAGAGTCAATCCTTTATATAGTCCTTATTCTCAAGGTAATCTCTCTCACGTTATTAAAGGACACGACAGTCAACCCTTCATATAGCCCTTATTCTCAAGGTAATCCCTCTCACGTTATTAAAGGACACAAGAGTCAATCCTTTATATAGTCCTTATTCTCAAGGTAATCTCTCTCACGTTATTAAAGGACACGAGAGTCAACCCTTCATATAGGCCTTATTCTCAAGGTAATCCCTCTCACGTTATTAAAGGACACAAGAGTCAACCCTTCATATAGTCCTTATTCTCAAGGTAATCCCTGTCACGTTATTAAAGGACACGAGAGTCAACCCTTCATATAGGCCTTATTCTCAAGGTAATCCCTCTCACGTTATTAAAGGACACAAGAGTCAATCCTTTATATAGTCCTTATTCTCAAGGTAATCTCTCTCACGTTATTAAAGGACACGAGAGTCAACCCTTCATATAGGCCTTATTCTCAAGGTAATCCCTCTCACGTTATTAAAGGACACAAGAGTCAACCCTTCATATAGTCCTTATTCTCAAGGTAATCCCTGTCACGTTATTAAAGGACACGAGAGTCAATCCTTCATATAGTCCTTATTCTCAAGGTAATCCCTCTCACGTTATTAAAGGACACGAGAGTCAGTCCTTCATATAGACCTTATTCTCAAGGTAATCCCTCTCACGTTATTAAAGGACACGAGAGTCAGTCCTTCATATAGGCCTTATTCTCAAGGTAATCCCTCTCTCGTTATTAAAGGACACGAGAGTCAATCCTTCATATAGTCTTTATTCTCAAGGTAGTCCCCCTCTCTCATTATTAAAGGACACGAGAGTAAATCCCCCATATAGGCCTTATTCTCAAGGTAATCTCTCTCGCGTTATTAAAGGACACGAGAGTCAGTCCTTCATATAGGCCCTATTCTCAAGGTAATCCCTCTCACGTTATTTAAAGGACACGAGAGTCAGTCCTTCATATAGACCTTATTCTCAAGGTAATCCCTCTCACGTTATTAAAGGACACGAGAGTCAGTCCTTCATATAGGCCTTATTCTCAAGGTAATCCCTCTCACGTTATTAAAGGACACGAGAGTCAATCCTTCATATAGTCTTTATTCTCAAGGTAGTCCCCCTCTCTCATTATTAAAGGACACGAGAGTAAATCCCCCATATAGGCCTTATTCTCAAGGTAATCTCTCTCGCGTTATTAAAGGACACGAGAGTCAGTCCTTCATATAGGCCCTATTCTCAAGGTAATCCCTCTCACGTTATTTAAAGGACACGAGAGTCAGTCCTTCATATAGGCCTTATTCTCAAGGTAATCCCTCTCACGTTATTTAAAGGACACGAGAGTCAGTCCTTCATATAGACCTTATTCTCAAGGTAATCCCTGTCACGTTATTGAAGGACACGAGAGTCAATCTCCCATATAGGCCTTATTCTCAAGGTAATCCCTGTCACGTTATTGAAAGACACGAGAGTCAATCTCCCATATAGACCTTATTCTCAAGGTAATCCCTCTCACGTTATTGAAGGACACGAGAGTCAATCTCCCATATAGGCCTTATTCTCAAGGTAATCCCTGTCACGTTATTGAAAGACACGAGAGTCAATCCTTCATATACGGTCTTTATTCTCAAGGTAATCCCTCGCGCTTTATTAAAAGACAAGAGTCAATCCTTCATATAGTCCTTATTCTCAGAGTAACTTTTCTCGCGTTATTTTTAGATCAGTTGTCGAACCGATATGCTATGTAGTTGCGATTGATGCCTATAATTTTCTTTAAATAAAAAAAGAACCTTTCTATCGCTTTTTCAGACTTTCCAGGCAAGGCTAAAGTAATGTTTGCAACGTTTTGTTATTACTGACGTGGAACACCAAATAACCCAGATCTTGCCAGATGATCGTCTTCAACTCTTACCTTGCCTCTCAGTCAGGGGTATCAGTGCAAATATCACCAATTTTTAAAGCTCAAATTTGATTGAGAACTGGAAAACTATGAATACTTTCTAAGGAGTCTGGAGTCTTCCTTTACGTGCTCGTGAAATTTTGCGACAATCAGTGAAGAATATTACGAAAACCGCGGGCTTGCGAAATGAGCGACGGAAAATCCGTTCAGTCCTCAAATTCCTCAATCCATTGAGGGATCATTTATTTAGGACTCAATTCAAGCTTCCACTTTCCGTGGAGATTGTTTGGAAACTGAGCGAATTTACTGATTAGCAAATTGCGGCGAATGGTCACGAAAAGTGGCGAATTTTGGACGGATCCATTTGCTGTTTAGCTTCAAAATGTCCTCATTGGAAAGCGTTAGTGAATTCGAAGAAAGAAACTAAATTCTGTCACTATTTTCGAAGAGCTCGCTTCGTAAAATGAAAATTGTAGAAGTTACCCTAAACCTTAATTTTCATTTTCTGTCATGTTTGTTTTTTAGATCATTACAAAGAGATCCTTAACTGTTATCTTCGTTTGGTTTCCTCTCGTTTCGTTCCGTTCGTTTCGTTTCGTTTCGTTTTCGTGTCCCTGGTGCGCGGTAACCTCGTTCCCAGGGTCTCTCTTCTTCTTGTCCCTAGAGCGAGAGAGAGACCCTGGGAATGAGGTTGGATGCGCGGTCACTCAGCTTAAAGTGGTTACCAATCTCCGCGTCAATCTTACACTTTTCAAAGATGGCGATGCAGCGAATGCTTTTTCACGTAGTAATTTCGGTTTCGTCTCGTGTGCTGGAAGTCTGCTGAAAGTCGAAGAGTTCTTTAAAGGTATGAAGATCTTAGTTTTCTAAATGATATATTGTGATGGCCATCTCAAACTTTGTTCTTACACTGCAGACACGTATAAAATTTCGGTACTTTTCAAATAGTTCGATTTTCCCACGCGTTAAAAGGAAAACGGCTGTAAAAATGTCTTGCTCGGTTAAAGCAAAATTAAAATATGGCAATAAACCTCAAAGGAGCAAGCAAAGAAACCAAGATTTTTGTTGGAAGGTACGCGACTGTTAATGTTCGGAATCTTTAAAATTTAGCTTTGCATTGATTGCATATTGAACCAAAGCATTTGTAGGGCCATTCCATTTTTTTTCACACCCCCTTTTTTGGACGAAATGTTCTGAAAGGGTAGAAGGGAAGGTCGAAATTCGAAAAGGCCACGGGTCGTAGACGAAATTTCAGAGGGCCATGAGGACCCTTTTGAGATTTTCTGACGATCAGTATTGGGAAGATCTAAAATTTCTGTACAGTCACAAGGTCACCTTGCATTTTTTTCTGAGGGGTCTTGAAAAAATCGTGTCGACACTTTGATTTTTTCGTAGGGAGTTGCCAGTCAAATGACCTCATCAATAGGGGGTGTAGATATTATATGGAATTGCCCATATTGGTTCCTCCCACGGAAGGAGACAGTTGCTGTGTTTTGTGCACTGTCAAGGCTAAAACAGTGAACAAAAACAGATAACAAAGAACTTTTGTCAAGCGTCTTAACCATTCCCCTCAATACTTGATAAATTTAAAAACTGAGTCAGCTTCAGTTGACTAACAAATTTATAGGAAGCCATTTTCTTTCTAGTAGCAAAATGAGTGAAGGCCCTCAAGCTAGCTTTTTCTTCTATTTTGGCACCTCAAAACTTCACCTTCAATTTTCTTGCAAGCTTCCAAGGACACCCCTCCATTTTCAGTGCAAGTAATGTATCCACCACCTTATCATGGTTCTCCTTTGATTCTTCAGTTCTTTTTGTGGAGAGTGGGGTGGGTTGAAGGTGACAAAATCCTAAGGCTATACATGTACAGTGGTTACATCTTGTACATAGAAATTTTTTAGGTAACTTCACTTTATTATCAGCGATACTGGTAATGAAGACAGAAGTGATATCCTCCGTTGTTACATGTTCATTTTAATCTTACCTTAAACTTTTGTTATTTTCGACACAGAAACAAAATTGCTAGACGTACAAGAACTAAAAACCAAGTAACTGTGCATATAATGTATGGAATGAGAGCTCTCTCCATGTTTGCAAGCCTGCATCTGCTGCGAAATGGTCATCGTCTGACCAAAGTGTTCCCTTCAAGCACATTTAAAGAGTTCAGAAATTTGTCCCAGACTTCATGGTCATCACCCAATGTTCTAAAACAAAGGGAAGCGATAAAATTTGGCAGCTACTTTTTACGACCATCAGTTGACTACTTTTCTTCTCAACCGCGCCCATCTAAAGATGATATTAAAATCAGCAAGGTGATATTGTCACTTAGAACAGTTGAAGAACAACTCGAGTTGTTTGAGAGTATTATGAATTCAGCCAACATTGTGAACAGAGTGACCATGCTTCATAGCATTGCCAAGATCACTGGAAGAGATGGAAATCAGAGGCGAGTTTTGGAACAAGAAAAAGAGAAGTCAAGACAAGCATTA
>OZ026600.1:5150360-5162860 GCA_964020085.1 Micromussa lordhowensis | reverse complement strand
CATTATTAATACACAATTTAGCCGAATATGGAAACTTTACATACCAAATAAATACATGTATCTAAATGTATCAAGCAACTATTTAAATCACATGGCAAAACAACAAGAAAATTTATTGGCAGAAACAAAGAATGGTGTGAATTTACTATGCTATTCATGTCCCTAAATTCCTAGTCTTCATAGACATTCAAAATTACATGTAACTCTACCAATGTGTACAGATGCTGTACATAACAATACATTTTTCCCAGGTTAAAAGGATTATTTTAGCCCCAATGTTTCTTCAGCAAAGTATGACACAATAACTGGCATTTCCTTTCTTACTCTTTTTCTAACTCTTTCCAGAAAAGCAAGAAATACACTGGGACACTGCACAGTTAGGTAAGTAGCTTATTTTTATTAGGGGGGGGGGGGGGGGGGAATGGAGGAGAAAGGGAAGGAAATTAAAAATATTCATATTTTCAGTGACAGTATTTTATACAGTGTATAACCATTTAACGTGTCACTATTATCTTTATTGTGTATTGCAGGGGAAGCAAGTTGTACTATTGAGCATCTGCATTTAACTCTGATGAACACTGCAATAACGACTACAGTAAGCAGATGTTAATATTAACACCAACCTTACTGTTTATCAGCTGCCAAATATAATATCAAAAGACTTAGTACAAACTGGTGTTAACAACACAAGTCACCCTGAAAACTTCATGGAATTAATCTGAGATTTACAGATGGATGTGGAATTCTGCTGCTTACAAACAACAACAACAACAACAACAACTTTATTGACCCTTTCACTTGACAGAAATTAAATTAACATGAAATAAAAATTAAAACTGAAAGGGTGTTGGCTTCCTAAAATAAGGAAGGAAGCCAAATTACATATAATAAAAAGAGAATAAGCTGCTTTCAAGACTTGTGTCAGCTGACACTTAAACTGTTGAAACTCATTCTTTGCAAAAGACATTGGTTACAAGCAATATAAAATGACTCTCTTAATTACAGAGTTGGAAACACTTGATGGGAATTTTATCCATGTATGTTTCTTAAAGTCAAGAATGTCAACAAGTTAAATCCATCTAAACTTACTATGTGTGTCACACCGGCAAGAAATAAACTTATAGCTTTAGAGTGGAATACAGAAATTGCACAGAAACTTAATATTGTGGAGAAGCACAATCAGTCCTTTTGTTAGGACGACAATGAAATGAAAAAGTTTAAGAACCCATCATAAAGGAACACAAAAGCTGAATGTGTTTATCTGTCTCTATTTAAAATAAAATACATGTACAAATCTTGCAATATTTAATTGAAGTATAAGCTATCCTAACTGTTCCAGCTTATACCTGTTAAATTTCCATTCAGTTCTTAAAATGGTGGTTATCATGCTGTACTTCTACTGTATGTGTGCCCTGCTCCTATAAGATTGTTATTTATAACTGAGCAAACATTGTATAATGTGTCTGTATGGGAGACTGCTGGGCAGTATTTCAGTTGACTTGATGAGAAGGAAAATGCTCCTAATAAAAGCAGTGTTCATCTTGATTTTGTTGTTGCACTCATTTGAAATCTATTTTCAATTATGTAATTAATGGTTATTTATAATTTATAAAATAGCTTTTTTTTCCATAGAGCAAATTCAACCACCTAAAGGGTGGGAGGCATGGTGGCCTCATGGTTAGTGTGCTTGTCTCCGGGTTTGAGCCCAGGCCAGGGACATTGTGTTGTGCTGTTGGGCAAGGCACTTTACTCTCACAGTGCCTCTCCCTGTATAAATGGGTACTGGCAAACTTAATGCTGGGGGTTTACACTGAACCCTGCAGTGGACTAGCATTCCATCCAGGGAGGAATAGAATTTATCCTAGTCGCTTCATACTACAGAAACTGGGATAAGCTTCATCCTGGTGGACCACTTATCCTGTATGAAGACCTGACTTTTACCTAAAGGGTGTCAATAAGCAATCACTGGACATCAGAACCAATGCATCAGAGGATGTTTATCTTGGTGTTTTTTACTTCTGTACCAAGAAGAACTCCACAATGATCAATTCCTCTTCTCTTTTTATTCAACTAACTTTTCTACATTCATCCAATTCATCCATGAGCTGGCTCACAGGAGCCTTTGATTCTTAAACAAATCCCATTGCCTTAATTTTTCCTGTGTAAAGTACTTGCGAAAAAGTGTTGTGCTTGGAACCAGCAAACCAGCATATGAATAAAATTCTTTTAAAAGATTGTTGGAAAACTGTGTTCCTTTGTTTGGGAGCCACCCAATCTTAGTGTCCTTCCATCCTTCAGAACTACTTATTAAGGAGGCTCGAAACAGTTTCCAGCACTTTCCTAGACATAGATTTTGATAATATAGTAGGTTACCATAGTAACAATATGACCTGCTAAAACACCCTTAATTTTAGGTCAAAAACGAGCTCAGTGATCCCCATTTTCTATTTATCAAATCGTACATAATAAGATGCAACTTTTTGCAAAAGTTAAAAAAAAATCTGTATTGTGGGGTCAGAGCCACATTAAATTTTTGAAAATTACGATAAGTCCCTTATTTTGTTAGATGTTTTTGTGTAGACAAGGCAATTTTGTTTTAAAAATCATCTGAGCCATCCTTACTTTTGTTGATTCATGGCCAGAGCAGTCACACTGCAGGGTCAGTGAAAATTGCTTTACAGTCAATGAAAGTCAGGGATTTCTTTCGTTCCGGTGGGTGGTGACAACCCTGTATCCTGGTCAAAGCTCTGTTTTTTACTCATACTAACAAACTGCACTGCACCGGTATCGCAGAGGTCATGGGTTCGAATCCCGTTCAGGTCTGGATTTTTTTCAGGCTTTGATTTCAAACTGCTTAAGTTGCGTGTATAACTGCGATGATCAATCACGTCTTCAAATCTTTCTCTGCAGTTCAAATATATGACCTTTCATATAGTCATTTGCATACTAACACATTGTTCAATTGCAACTAAACACCCTTCCGATCGCTCATGAGGCAAGCAAACAATAGAGTCCACTAGGCCCAGGCTATTGTATGTGATTTTCTTTGCACTGGACAACGTGATACTTGTAATGGCCGGTCACCCCATCCTGGTTGGGAGGCAGTGTGCAATGTTCCATGCGATGTCATTCCTGTATCTTGACTGGACTAAGCTCCAAGCTCAAAAGATGAATTTTTTTGTCCTAATAGTTGTACGTTTCTTTGAATGTTAGTTCAGAGAATTTGAAATACACTCCTAGTTGGTGGTTTTTGTTCTAATCACCTGTCTGGACCTAGTGGTAATGATCGAGAATTGAAATAATTGCCTTATTTCACACCGTGAAGGACTAGGTACGAGTCTGTAAATTATGAGATTAGCAACTAGTGATTCACATAGTCGGAAAGAGCACACCGAGATTCACAAAATCCCCAAGTTTGGTGTTAATCGGGCTAGTTTTCACTGAGATACAGGCATTTAATAACGTAAAAAATTGACAAAGAAATGTATTGAAATCCGGACAAATCCAGACATTTGTCCGGATTTGCCCGGATTTCCACACATTTCTGTATCTCAGTGAAAACTGGCCCGATTAACACCAAACGTGGGGATTTTGTGAATCTTCAGTGTGCTCTTCCTGACTAAGTGAATCAATAGTTGCAAATCCCATAATTTACAGATTCGTACCTAGTCCTTCCCGGTATGAAATCAGGCAATACCTTATTTTCTTGATCACAAGATGAAGTCTTAAATCAATGCCCCTGACATCTATTCAAAGTCCCAGCATCAGTTTGAAGTCTGATCATAAATCTGAAGGAGTGCTAATCATTTTGCAAACTTTTAAAAAAGAGCTGGTAACAGACTTTTTTTTGTTCAAATTTAACAATAGACCGCAAGCAGTCCCTCTTTTGTTGATATTGTATGTGGGCTGGGGAAAGAGGCTAGGCAGATGAAGTTGTATTCGCGTCTGGTATCTGTGCAAAAGCGCCAAAATTGTGAATTTCTCCGAAAACTTTTGTCCATGATTGTAGATAAAGATGGACAAAGTGAGAGTTAAGTGTCTTTCCAATGAACACAACACAGTGATCCTATTCAGCGCTTGAACCCAGGCCAAGTGCTCAATGCAGAGTCCAACACACAAACCACCACATCCCCCAATTGTATTTTATTGCAGCACCAAGCTTTTGAGTGGAAGAAGTTATAATAATTATAATATAACTAGTGTAACAACAAGATAATTTTTGGTATGTTTTGAATGATTGTTGTAAAAAGTACTATTGTATTAAGTATTAACTTTTTTGTAATTTTATAAACTAAACTTATAATTAGCCCCTTGGAGTTTGCTGCTGTATGGAGTTCTACATCCTACATGTGCAGTAGTAGGAGATGGGGGGGGGGGATTTTCTTCTTTGTTGAGGTCTATGGGTGGGTTAATGGACAGTTTTGTACTCTTGGGACACAAAATCCTAAGGCCATAGTTAAATCTATTGAAATTTACTGGAGACCTTCTTATCAGTAATACTGATAATGACAAGAGAAGTGGTATCCTCTTTTCTTCCAATGCGTGTTTATTATAAATCTTACCATAAATTCTTGTTACTTTCAACACAGAAAAAAAAACAACAACTACGGGACCTTCTGTTAGACTCACAAGAAAAACCAAGTAGCTACAATGTATGGAATGAGGGCTCCCTCCATGTTAACGGGCCTGTGTTCGCTGCATTATGGTCGTTGTCTGCGTCAAGTGTTACCTTCATGCAAATTTAAAGAGATTAGAAACTTGTCCCAGACTTCGTGGTCATCACCCAAGATTCTAAGACAAAGTGATCCAACGGAAATTGGCAGCTACTTTTTACGACCATCAGTTGACTACTTTTCTTCTCAACCGCGCCCATTTAAAGACGATATTAAAATCAGCAAGTTAATATTGTCACTTGAAACAGTCAATGAACACTTTGAGTTGTTTGAGAGAATCAAGAATTCAGCCGACATTGTGAACAGAGTGACCATGCTTCATTGCATTGCCAAGATCACCGGAAGAGGTGGAAATCAGAGGCGGGTTTTGGAACAAGAAAAAGACAAGTCAAGACAAGGGTTAAACAGCGCATACCTGGAATTGCTGGACAGCATCTCCAACAGCATTGCCAAATGTCAGCCAAGGCAGCTTTCCAATGTGATGTGGAATTTAGGAAAACTGGGAGAGAAAGATCATGAGCTAGTTAAAGTTTGTAAGAGAGCTATTCTGTCTCATGATATCACAGCCTTTGGCAATGCGGGCATTTACCAGATTGTGAGAGGATGCGTAAACCTGGACTTGTCAGCTGCAGAAATATCTTCCACGTTACAAGAATCTATTCTTGACGATCATTTGAAAATTTCTAACTTGGACAATAAGTCACTTTCTACAATTTTGAAGTTGTTTGTCAAGTCAGAGGTCTGCGCGGCGGAACTGTTTGACATTTTTTTGGAAGAAGTCCTATCAAGAGACTTCTTGTTGATGGATACTGATGCTCTTGCTGATTTTGTGTGGTGCTTTGCGAAGGCGAAGTTGGAGGCGGACGCATTGTTTGACAGAGTGGAAGAAGAGTTTCTGAGGAAAGGAACAGCTACCTTGAAAATATATCAGTTTCCTCAGATACTCATGGCATTCACAAAGGCTAAAAAAGGAGGTAGGCAGCTTTTCGATATCCTAGACAATGAACTTGCCTTAAGAGGCGTAAAGGAATTTAAGAATTATGGTCTAGAACGAATTGTTTGGTGGTTTGCAAAGAGAGATGTGAGAAATGCCGAAGTGTTTAATCTTGTTAAGGAGGAGGTTTTTAACCGCGGTGTCGGCAGGTTTCAGGTGCCTGAACTTGTTCTTCTCCTTTACTCGTTTGTTTTAGCTCAAAGACAGGACAACAAGTTAGTTGAGGAAATTGAAAGCGAGCTGCTGTCGAGAGATGTGGATCAAATTGGCAATTCCAATTTATGTCACGTGGCGTGGTCTCTTGGAAGAGCAAGAAAGTCGGACAGTAAATTGTTTGATGTGATTGAAGAAGGCGTATTGCAGCGTGGTTTGCACCAATTTTCAAAGTCAGGAAAGTTTCTGCTTCTGCGAGGATACACGCAAGCAAAAAGGGGGAGTAAACAGTTGTACGAAGGTCTGCAGGTTTCTTTCTTACAAGACCGTTTATCGGATTTCACAGGAAGAAGCATCGCTGAACTTGCTTGGTGTTTTTCTGAGGCTGAGAGTAACGCCGGACCACTGATCAATACTGGGCAACTATTCGATACACTGGAAAGGGAGCTGTTGTCGAGAGGTGTGCGGGATCAAATTGGCAATTCCAATTTATGTCACGTGGCGTGGTCTCTTGGAAGTGCAAGAAAGTCGGACAGTAAATTGTTTGATGTGATTGAAGAAGGCGTATTGCAGGGTGGTTTGCACCAATTTTCAAAGTCAGGAAAGTTTCTGCTTCTGCGAGGGTACACGCAAGCAAAAAGGGGGACTAAACAGTTGTACGAAGGTCTGCAGGTTTCTTTCTTACAAGACCGTTTATCGGATTTCACAGGAAGAAGCATCGCTGAACTTGCTTGGTGTTTTTCTGAGGCTGAGAGTAATGCCGGACCACTGATCAATACTGGGCAACTATTCGATACACTGGAAAGGGAGATATTAACCAAAGGAAAATTATTTTTCCAAGAGAGGCAGCTTAATCGCATAAAGGAGAGCTTTGAGAAAGTTGGAAAGGGAACTAAGGAACTATTTGAATTGTGTGTGGTGGACAGTTAGTGCTGTAGATGAATTCAAGTACATTTTTTTACATACATTGGAAAGGGAGATATTAACCAAAGGAAAATTCTTTTTTTCCGTAAGAAGCAGCTTAATCGCTTAAAGAAGAGCTTTCAGAAAGTTGGAAAGGGAAGAAATGAACTATTTCTAATTGACATGGACACTTATGACCGAAAATTCAAGAGTATTGCTATTGTTACTAAGCCTCTGAGCCTAACCATAAAGAACCAAGATGAATTTACGTGTAATGAAATGAAAGATACGCGGCTGATCACAGTTGTATTTTTAATTACTTCTCACTAACGGCGCCATATTTCTAACGGCTATTATTGATGTTAATTAATTCTATTTAACAAGGTTTTGATGTTGAAGGGGCGCGATTAACGTAAAGTTTCAGTTTAGTTTTGACTTCTTAGTGTGGGTTTCTTTATGTTTGTTGTCTTTCAGTTTGCACTTGTTTCAGAGCGAACTATACAACACAGAAGCATTAAATATTGTTTATCATAAATCTTCAGAAAAACGTCTTAATCCTGGATTATTATTTTTATTATTATACATTGTATACTCACTATCGGCATTCTGATTGGGCAAGAGCCCCCTGCTTTTTTTGAGAATTCACGTGATTTTGTGGGCAAGCATGATTATAGTATAATCTGCTATCCAATTTTATTATTCAACAAATTGTAACACTATCCAAATATGGCCATGATGCTCTCGATATCTGTCATCCGTAGGTAACAGATATCTGGCGGTATACGTAGCTTCGTACCTTGGAAGAAAAAGTGAAGCGAGAAAATGTCGACAGAGAGATTTTAAGGTGATTCCCGGGTAAAAGAACCCGCCATAGATTTCCGATGAAACTTGGTATGGTGTCATTACAGTACAAGGAGATGTTAAAAACGTAATAAAAAGAGGGGGTCACCATGCTTGTTTTCATGCCACGATGCTGACAAATATGGTTATTTTGGTGACTTTTGGTTATCTCAGTGCGCAACAAATAAGCTCGATTATTTTTCAATGCGGCGTGTTATATCACACAGAATTCGACTGTCTTTGATTGCTTATTCATCTACGTCCCAGAAGAAATGGCTTCAAATACCCTGCATTATTAACTGATATTTTTATCCTTTAAAGGAAACATAATTTGACCTTGCTCTAATGGGCCCGTTACGTCTCTATCTGTAGCATTTATTTCATTTGCCAAAAAAGTAGCCATAGATTTCTGCCAAATTTTTTCTCAGTTATTGCGGATATTGTTCTTATTGAGTTTATAAAATAAAAAGTGGGGGTCACCGTGCTCGTTTAAGAGGAAATTAGCTTTTATCTCGCTATCGAGCTTAGTTTGAAGGAAATCTCTTATGTTTTGTACGCGCGCACGCTCATGTGCGCGCGCTGATGACGCAAAATTCGTGCGCAGTAGGAATGCGCAATGCAAAACTCGGGAATCACCTTAAAATGTTAGGCTGTTTTAATAAAACAATTATCCTGCTCAATCTCGCGGAATATCGTCTGATTTTAGCCGACTCGGCCTACGGCCTCATCGGCTAAGTATCAGACGATATTCCGCGCGATTTCGCAGGATAATTGTTACATATCTGCAGATTATACCGTGCGCAGTGCGCACCTTTGGCTAAAGAGCGCGAAAGTTGTTTCGAAAAGGTTTCGAGTGATTTGAGCACTTGAATGGTTTCGAGTGATGCGGCCGCTTTGTGCGTTTTCCCTTGTATTTGCATTTCACAAAATAGTTTTGTATATTTTCCATAAAACAATATATTCCATAAAACAATAATTGGATTCGGTTTCTGTGATATCCGGAATAATCAAGGTCGAGGCAAGTGTAATCAGCCTCGGCCTCCGGCCTCGACCTTGATTCGAGGATATCGAATATCACAAGAGCCGAATCTAATTATTGTTTATAATTCATGTCAAGAGAGGATGAAGGGTGACATAGTTAACTCTCAATAAGCCTTATTCTCAAAGTAATCCCTGTCACGTTATTAAAGGACACGAGAGTCGATCCTTCATATAGGCCTTATTCTCAAGGTAGTCCCCCTCTCTCATTATTAAAGGACACGAGAGTAAATCCCCCATATAGGCCTTATTCTCAAGGTAATCCCTCTCACGTTATTAAAGGACACGAGAGTCAACCCTTCATATAGTCTTTATTCTCAAGGTAATCCCTCTCACGTTATTAAAGGACACGAGAGTCGATCCCCCATATAGTCCTTATTCTCAAGGTAATCCCTGTCACGTTATTAAAGGACACGAGAGTCAATCCTTCATATAGGCCTTATTCTCAAGGTAATCCCTCTCACGTTATTAAAGGACACGAGAGTCAATCCTTCATATAGTCCTTATTCTCAAGGTAATCCCTCTCACGTTATTAAAGGACACGAGAGTCAATCCTTCATATAGTCTTTATTCTCAAGGTAGTCCCCCTCTCTCATTATTAAAGGACACGAGAGTAAATCCCCCATATAGGCCTTATTCTCAAGGTAATCTCTCTCGCGTTATTAAAGGACACGAGAGTCAATCCTTCATATAGTCCTTATTCTCAAGGTAATCCCTCTTACGTTATTAAAGAACACGAGAGTCAATCCTTCATATAGTCCTTATTCTCAAGGTAATCCCTCTCACGTTATTAAAGGACACGAGAGTCAACCCTTCATATAGGCCTTATTCTCAAGGTAGTCCCCCTCTCTCATTATTAAAGGACACGAGAGTAAATCCCCCATATAGGCCTTATTCTCAAGGTAATCCCTCTCACGTTATTAAAGGACACGAGAGTCAATCCTTCATATAGTCTTTATTCTCAAGGTAGTCCCCCTCTCTCTTTATTAAAGGACACGAGAGTAAATCCCCCATATAGGCCTTATTCTCAAGGTAATCTCTCTCACGTTATTGAAGGACACGAGAGTCAACCCTTCATATAGGCCTTATTCTCAAGGTAATCCCTCTTACGTTATTTAAAGGACACGAGAGTCAATCCTTCATATAGGCTTTATTCTCAAGGTAATCCCTCTCACGTTATTAAAGGACACGAAAGTCAGTCCTTCATATAGGCCTTATTCTCAAGGTAATCCCTCTCACGTTATTGAAGGATACGAGAGTCAACCCTTCATATAGGCCTTATTCTCAACGTAATCCCTCTCACGTTATTGAAGGATACGAGAGTCAACCCTTCATATAGGCCTTATTCTCAAGGTAATGCCTCTTACGTTATTTAAAGGACACGAGAGTCAATCCTTCATATAGGCTTTATTCTCAAGGTAATCCCTCTCACGTTATTGAAGGATACGAGAGTCAACCCTTCATATAGGCCTTATTCTCAAGGTAATCCCTCTTACGTTATTTAAAGGACACGAGAGTCAATCCTTCATATAGGCTTTATTCTCAAGGTAATCCCTCTCACGTTATTGAAGGACACGAGAGTCAACCCTTCATATAGGCCTTATTCTCAAGGTAATCCCTCTTCCGTTATTTAAAGGACACGAGAGTCAATCCTTCATATAGGTCTTATTCTCAAGGTAATCCCTCTCACGTTATTGAAGGATACGAGAGTCAACCCTTCATATAGGCCTTATTCTCAAGGTAATCCCTCTTACGTTATTTAAAGGACACGAGAGTCAATCCTTCATATAGGCTTTATTCTCAAGGTAATCCCTCTTACGTTATTTAAAGGATACGAGAGTCAACCCTTCATATAGGCCTTATTCTCAAGGTAATCTCTCTTACGTTATTTAAAGGACACGAGAGTCAATCCTTCATATAGGCTTTATTCTCAAGGTAATCCCTCTCACGTTATTAAAGGATACGAGAGTCAACCCTTCATATAGGCCTTATTCTCAAGGTAATCCCTCTTACGTTATTAAAGGATACGAGAGTCAACCCTTCATATAGGCCTTATTCTCAAGGTAATCCCTCTTACGTTATTTAAAGGACACGAGAGTCAATCCTTCATATAGGCCTTATTCTCAAGGTAATCCCTCTTACGTTATTTAAAGGACACGAGAGTCAATCCTTCATATAGGCTTTATTCTCAAGGTAATCCCTCTCACGTTATTGAAGGATACGAGAGTCAACCCTTCATATAGGCCTTATTCTCAAGGTAATCCCTCTTACGTTATTTAAAGGATACGAGAGTCAACCCTTCATATAGGCCTTATTCTCAAGGTAATCTCTCTTACGTTATTTAAAGGACACGAGAGTCAATCCTTCATATAGGCTTTATTCTCAAGGTAATCCCTCTCACGTTATTAAAGGATACGAGAGTCAACCCTTCATATAGGCCTTATTCTCAAGGTAATCCCTCTTACGTTATTTAAACGACACGAGAGTCAACCCTTCATATAGGCTTTATTCTCAAGGGAATCCCTCTTACGTTATTTAAAGGACACGAGAGTCAATCCTTCATATAGGCTTTATTCTCAAGGTAATCCCTCTCACGTTATTGAAGGATACGAGAGTCAACCCTTCATATAGGCCTTATTCTCAAGGTAATCCCTCTTACGTTATTTAAAGGACACGAGAGTCAACCCTTCATATAGGCCTTATTCTCAAGGTAATCCCTCTTACGTTATTTAAAGGACACGAGAGTCAACCCTTCATATAGGCCTTATTCTCAAGGTAATCCCTCTTACGTTATTTAAAGGACACGAGAGTCAATCCTTCATATAGGCCTTATTCTCAAGGTAATGTCTCTTACGTTATTTAAAGGACACGAGAGTCAATCCTTCATATAGGCTTTATTCTCAAGGTAATCTCTCTTACGTTATTTAAAGGACACGAGAGTCAACCCTTCATATAGGCCTTATTCTCAAGGTAATCCCTCTTACGTTATTTAAAGGACACGAGAGTCAATCCTTCATATAGGCTTTATTCTCAAGGTAATCCCTCTCACGTTATTGAAGGATACGAGAGTCAACCCTTCATATAGGCCTTATTCTCAAGGTAATCCCTCTTACGTTATTTAAAGGACACGAGAGTCAACCCTTCATATAGGCCTTATTCTCAAGGTAATCCCTCTTACGTTATTTAAAGGACACGAGAGTCAACCCTTCATATAGGCCTTATTCTCAAGGTAATCCCTCTTACGTTATTTAAAGGACACGAGAGTCAATCCTTCATATAGGCCTTATTCTCAAGGTAATCTCTCTTACGTTATTTAAAGGACACGAGAGTCAATCCTTCATATAGGCTTTATTCTCAAGGTAATCCCTCTCACGTTATTGAAGGATACGAGAGTCAACCCTTCATATAGGCCTTATTCTCAAGGTAATCCCTCTTACGTTATTGAAGGACACGAGAGTCAATCCTTCATATAGGCCTTATTCTCAAGGTAATCTCTCTCACGTTATTGAAGGACACGAGAGTCAATCCTTCATATAGGCCTTATTCTCAAGGTAATCTCTCTCACGTTATTTAAAGGACACGAAAGTCAGTCCTTCATATAGGCCTTATTCTCAAGGTAATCCCTCTCACGTTATTGAAGGATACGAGAGTCATCCCTTCATATAGGCCTTATTCTCAACGTAACCCCTCTCACGTTATTGAAGGATACGAGAGTCAACCCTTCATATAGGCCTTATTCTCAAGGTAATCCCTCTTACGTTATTTAAGGGACACGAGAGTCAATCCTTCATATAGGCTTTATTCTCAAGGTAATCCCTCTCACGTTATTGAAGGATACGAGAGTCAACCCTTCATATAGGCCTTATTCTCAAGGTAATCCCTCTTACGTTATTTAAAGG
>OZ026600.1:5065360-5137860 GCA_964020085.1 Micromussa lordhowensis | reverse complement strand
CCATTCCCCTCAATACTTGATAAATTTAAAAACTGAGTCAGCTTCAGTTGACTAACAAATTTATAGGAAGCCATTTTCTTTCTAGTAGCAAAATTAGTGAAGGCCCTCAAGCTAGCATTTTTTTCTATTTTGGCACCTCAAAACTTCACCTTCAATTTTCTTGCAAGCTTCCAAGGACACCCCTCCATTTTCAGTGCAAGTAATGTATCCACCACCTTATATGGTTCTCATTTGATTCTTCAGTTCTTTTTGTGGAGAGTGGGGTGGGTTGAAGGTGACAAAATCCTAAGGCTATACATGTACAGTGGTTACATCTTGTACATAGAAATTTTTTAGGTAACTTCACTTTATTATCAGCGATACTGGTAATGAAGACAGAAGTGATATCCTCCGTTGTTACATGTTCATTTTAATCTTACCTTAAACTTTTGTTATTTTCGACACAGAAACAAAATTGCTAGACGTACAAGAACTAAAAACCAAGTACATGTAACTGTGCATATAATGTATGGAATGAGAGCTCTCTCCATGTTTGCAAGCCTGCATCTGCTGCGAAATGGTCATCGTCTGACCAAAGTGTTCCCTTCAAGCACATTTAAAGAGTTCAGAAATTTGTCCCAGACTTCATGGTCATCACCCAATGTTCTAAAACAAAGGGAAGCGATAAAATTTGGCAGCTACTTTTTACGACCATCAGTTGACTACTTTTCTTCTCAACCGCGCCCATCTAAAGATGATATTAAAATCAGCAAGGTGATATTGTCACTTAGAACAGTCGAAGAACAACTCGAGTTGTTTGAGAGTATTATGAATTCAGCCAACATTGTGAACAGAGTGACCATGCTTCATAGCATTGCCAAGATCACCAGAAGAGATGGAAATCAGAGGCGAGTTTTGGAACAAGAAAAAGAGAAGTCAAGACAAGCGTTAAACAGCACATACCTGGCATTGCTGGACAGTATCGCCAAAGACATTGCAGAATGTCAGCCAAGGGACCTTTCCATTATGATGTGGGCTTTAGGAAAACTGGGAGAGAAAGATCATGAGCTAGTTCAAGTTTGTGAGAGAGCTATTGCATCTTGTGGTATCACAGCCTTTGACGAAGTACAAATTAGCCAGATTGTGCTTGGATTCAATAATCTGCGCACAACACCTTCAGAAATATCTTCCTTGTTACAAGAATCCATTTGTAGAGGTCAGTTAAAACTTTCTAACTTCAACTATCAGTTACTTTCTGGACTGTTGATGTTTTTTACCAAGTCGGATGGCTCTACTGTTGAACTGTTTGACATTTTATTGGAAGAAATTCTATCAAGAGACTTCTTGTTAATGGACAGTAATGCTCTTGCTGTTTTTGTGTGGTGCTTTGCAAAGAAGGAGTTGAAGGCAGACACGTTGTTTGACAAAGTGGAAGAGGAGATTCTAAGGCGAGGAACAGCTAACTTGAAAAGACGGGGTTTTGTCCAGATGTCTTGGGCTTTCAGCAAGGCTAGAAAAGGAGACGAACAGCTTTTTGATATCATGGGCAATGAACTTGGCTCAATGGGTTTACAGGGATTTGACAGTTCTGAACTTTTACAAATTGTTTGGTCCTTTGCAGCAAGAAATGCGACCAGTGCCAAAGTATTTGATCTTGTTCAGGACGAGGTTTTAAAACGTGGTGTCGGCAGGTTTCGGGTGCATGAGCTTGTTCTTATCCTTTATTCATTTGTTTCTGCTCAAAGACAGGACAACAAGTTAGTCGAGAAAATTGAAAGTGAATTGCTGACAAGAGATTTGGAACAATTTCGCAATTGTGCCTTATGTCAAGTGGCTTGGTCTCTTGGAAGAGCAAGAAAGTCCGACAGTAAAATGTTTGATGTGATTGAAACCGGCGTATTGCAGCGTGGTTGCCACCAGTTTTCAAAGTCAGAAAAGTTTATGCTTCTGCGGGGATACATGGAAGCAAAAAGGGGGAGTAAACAATTGTACAAAGGTCTGCAGGTTTCTTTCTTAAAGAGCAGTTTTTCGGATTTCACAGCACTAGACATCCTTGATCTCGCTTGGTGTTTTTCTGAAGCTAAGGATATTACTGGACCACTGATCAGTACTGAACAACTGTTCAATATTTTAGAAAGGGAGATATTAACCAAAAGGAAAGGCTTTTTCAGCGAGAAGCAGCTTAATCACATTAAGAAGAGCTTTCATAAAGTTGGAAAGGGATCTAAGGAACTATTTGATTTGTAAGAGTTGTGGATAATTCTACAATGTACTTTTTGCTGTAAATTCAGTAGTTAATTATTATTACACCTGTTATTATGAAATTGTTATTACTTTTAGAAATAGAACTGTTTCAATATGTGCATAAATGCAAGTTGACAAGCTAAGATGATTATAAGACAAGAAACAGTGGCAATCATGGAGATAACAGTTTTTGGAAACAAAACTTAGATAAACAATTTCAAGTTTCCAGATGCATTCACTGTCTACTGTTTTATAGCATTTTGTTGCAGTTGAGTCTTTACTGCATAATTATTAACTACTTATTAACTGCCAGAGTGAGGTCTTAACAGAAAAATCTCAAACCAAGACCTTGCTGTATTGACTGAGCAACAGCAAGGTAAGTATGGCAAGGCCAAGGTTTGAGATTTTCCCGTAAAGACCAAAATGTAATGTTCAAGGTTAATAAGTAGTTTATTACATTGCTCTTTGTTAGGTTTTTACAGGCCCGTAATCAGCCTGTGGGCATTCACAGGAGAATAATGCCCTGGTAATAGCCAATCAGGGGGCGTGTTATATTGGCTACAAGCACAAGCCATAAAATTCTAATTTTTATTGTACAAAACCACCTTATCTCACCTTGAACTATCTTATTGCTGCCACAGGGTTTTGGCACAGAGGCCAAAACCCTAGAAGGCATTAATAGTACCCCACATAAAGAAGTATGGTATGAAATACTGCAAATCGATCCGGATTTGAAAAAACTAGGCATGCATGGTGGTCCCACTTGATATTTCGATATGTTAAGAAGACAGTTCCGAAATGGCATAACGCGCGAATAGCGCGCGCACACGGAAACATTTTGAATTTAACTTATGAGTATGTTTATTGCACGTACAAATTTAAGTGGCGTGGATGTTTATAGAGAGTTTTTAAAACAGTTTTGTAGTGAGCAGTTATGTTTTTTAGAGAGTTTTGTCCCGTATGAGTTCACCATTTTACCGAGTTTGAAGTGTTTAGGACGAGCACCCTTCCGTTTACCGCTCATGAACAGATAAGTTGAGCTAACACAGTCCAATATGGCCTACATGACAACTGCAGCAGGAACAAGTAATTGCGCTTCAAAATGGCAGAGATCCTTATACTAGATCCTGCAGATGGATTTTCGGAAGGTATCCTCAGTAAAAAATTGTGAAAGTAGTATTCTGAATCATCTTGCAATTCTAAGCGAGAATTCTAACATGTGGTCATGATACTAACACATTTAAAAAGTAGTGAACAAAATTCTCTGGTTGAAAAGATTAAAACAGGAACTTTCGGGTTCAGTTTTTATCGGCTATAGACTGATAGCTGAAAGCTTACATTTCAATCTCTGTATTATACCCCCTACCTTCTTCCTTAGCATTTAAACATTGTTTTGGAAGCACTTTTTATTTTTTTTAAATCCTGGTAAACTTCCTAGCTGCTTGTTCAACTCTAGATAGTAATGAGGACACTGTTACTCATATCTGATAGTGATTCAATCAACCTGATATTACTGATGTTATGAAACATTTGCCGCTCGTGCTAAAGGGTACTCCCATTTCTATTAAACAATGATTGATCATGTTCCTTTATTTTGCCTTTCTACTTGATGTAACAAGTGATGTATTTTCTTAGCCACAGCAGCTACAACAAGCCCATCACTAGGGTGAGGGATGTAGACTTATTCCAGCCAATTATCAACACCTCCCATATTTTCCAATGTTAGGAAAAATATTATTTTTCATTTTTTTCCCTTTCTTTTAAACAAATCCCATTGCCTTAATTTTTCTTGTGTAAAGTACCAGCAAACCAGCATATGAATAAAATTCTTTTAAAAGATTGTTGGAAAACTGCGTCGCAATGGCTTCCTTTGTTTGGCAGCCACCCAATATCAGTGTCTTCCATCCTTCAGAACTACTTGTGACAATTAACGAGGCTCGAAACAGTTTCCAGCACTTTCCTAGACATACATTTTGATGATGTAGTAGGTTACCATAGTAACAATATGACCTGCTAAAACATCCTTAATTTTAGCTTTAAGCACTTGTAGCTCAAAAACGAGCTCAGTGATCCCCATTTTTTTATTATCAAATTGTGCATAATAAGATGCAACTTTTTGCAAAAGCCTTTTTGCGGCCTTATGCGCCTCCTGGCGCGGAGAGATCTAAGTGCTAAGTGTTTTTGCAAAAGTTTAAAAAAATTCTGCATTGTGGGCTCGGAGCCACCTTAAATTTTTGAAAATTACGATCAGTCCCTTATTTTGTTAGATGTTTTTGTGTAGACAAGGCAATTTTGTTTTAAAAATCATCTGAGCCATCCTTATTTTTGTTGATTCATGGCCAGAGCAGTCACACTGCAGGGTCAGTGAAAATTGCTTTACAGTCAATGAAAAGTCAGGGATTTCTTTCGTTCGGGTGGGTGGTGACAACCCTGTATCCTGGTCACAGGTCTGTTTTTTACTCATACTAACATACAGAGCACTGCACCGGTATCGCAGAGGTCATGGGTTTGAATCTCTTCAGGTCTGGATTTTTTTCAGGCTTTAATTTTAAACTGCTTAAGTTGTGTGTATAACTGAGATGATCAATCGTGTCTTCAAATCTTTCTCCGCAGTTCAAATATATGACCTTTCATATAGTCATTTGCATACTAACACATTGTTCAATTGCAACTAAATACCCTTCCGATCGCCAGTTTTACGTTTGCAATCTCATTTATTAGGTGGTTAGGTTGTGCTGTAAGTTAAGGATCAAGTTTTTCCCCCATCGATTTATGGTCCATGCGCACGGACCATACATAAATCAAAGGGGCAAAAACCAGGATCCGTAACTTACAGAACGGACGAGGTTAGTAAGATATTTATTACATCTCATGATCTCTACTGTGAGTCTGACGCGTTCGGAAACGATTTCTATTTTAAAATTTCTGACGTACCTCGAAAGCAAAACGAGTCAATTTGAAATCGTTGTTGAGTGACTCTTGTCGTTAGGAGGTTTTAATACACGATTTTGGCAATAAATCACGAAACATTTTGGCAACAAAAACAGCTTTAAATTTTAGTGGGCCGTACAGTAGAATACGGCCCGCTAAATTGACCAATCACAGCGTGCGTACTAACTGAGAGATATAATATTAGAATATCAATAATATTCATGATAAATTGCCTAAGTTATAGGAACATTATGAGTGATGCAGTTGAAAAAAAAAGAAATTAAAGTTATAGTTCATACAGTGATGTTCAATTGTTTTCAATCAGCGCCAAAAAAATTGGGGCAGCTTTAGTGACTTACTTAGTAGCTAGTTGTCAGTATCCATTTTAGGCCGATAAGTTAAACCATGTTATCTTCAGTAAAAAGGGTTATCTTCAGTCAAAAGTAAATTATTCAAGGAGATATAAAGGACTTTGAACGTGTTTTAACTTTTACTATAGAAACAACTAAGGGTGATGCTTGTCATTTCTTTAATAACTTTTTTTCTATATCGATGTAATTCATGCCATACAATACAACTCATGCCAACAAACTAGTCTTTCAATCTGAGCGTGTTATACAGTTGAACTTTTGATTAAATAGACAATATGCGATCACTAACAAACAACATGAAACATGGCCTGATCAATAATCATCAGTTCCTTCATGTACATGACTAGTTTCTGAAGCGGAATTGAACGCTTCCTCAGTAACAGGGTCAGACAAAAAGTTATCCAGAGAGAAAGACGAACATGCGCTGTCCACGTCTTCGAACAACGGAAGACGATACGTTACAGCAGAAACAGGTTGGGGTTGAGATGAGTCACGCTCTTGTGGTGCTGGTTGAGACATGTCACGCTGCTGTGACATCTCGGTAGCATCACTAGCGCTATCAGCAGCTTGGATTGGAGAGGCATTGCTCAGTCGAGCTGTCTTCATACTGGCAATTTCTGACCTGAGCTGTGACAGTAAGCTACTGGCTCTCTCTCCCAAGTTAGGTACTTGCACACTTTCCGAGGACACATTGCGAGCTGATTGATCGGTAACTATCGCTTCCTTACCAGCTTTTTCGCTGGTACTTGCCTCTTTAGAAGCCGAGAAGTCTGCTGTGCTTCGAAAAGGCAAAAGTTTATTTTCATGGTATTTCTTAGAGGTGCCACCTTCCTGTTTGGGGCAGGTGTTTTCCTTCATTTGATCAGTGTATGTATTTGTGCAAGATGTACGACCTTCATTTCCTTGACAAGAGCTTGAAACCTCTTGGGATGAATCAATACCAGATTGCTTGTCGTCAATGTTCTGCCGCTCCATCTCACTGTCCTCAACATCCCTTTGCACGCCGTTCACGTCACCTTCAACAGCAGACCCAGCATCACTACCTTCATCGTCTGTGGGGACGGGGCTACTCACAATGATCTCCGGTATGCTAACATGTAAGGTTTCTTCCGCAGATGTATCCCTGCTGGGAACTTCATCAGTTTGTTGAGATTCCAGAGACACCACATCACTTACAGGCGACCCTGCGTGTAACGCCATCTCTTCTTCTAACTGATCCACTTGAGCCTCTGGTACAATGGCCTCAGCCTCATTTCGTGATTCGTCCTGAGTGACAGGTGACACCATTCCACTCCACTCTCCTTCATTGTGAGTAGAATACGTTACTACTCCGGTATCAGGGTATATAGGTCTGTCAAATGAGTGCTCTTTGTCACTCTTATTACACTCTATACGGTTAGGGTTAGAGCCTGCAAAAGATGATTCCTGGCTTTTCTCTGTTACAATAGAGGTCACTAAGATGCCCTCTTCAAGATCAGTCGAAGTTTCTTTAGTCAATCCAAGGTCCATTTTGTGGGTGTTTGATTCAGCCGTTTCATTCTCTGCATGGTCCATTTGATCAGCTAAAGACGGAAGCGTTTCTTCCTCTCTACGATCCAACGGAACAGAATCATGTGAACACACCAATTTTTCTTCAGGTCCTATTTGACTTAGCGCAGGCATATTGTTTTTGGGAGTTACCAGATCGCCTGTCTTCATTATGCGAGCCTTTGCATCGTCTAACAAGTGGGCAGCACCTGCACCTGGCTTGGCATCAAGTTGATCATGAGCTGAGGAATACGTCTCCATATAAGCCGCCTCATCATCAGATGAAGGAGAGATGTTATCTTGCGATGAATCCAGTTGTCTAACCGCGTCATAGAACTGATCCTGCCCTTCTGAAACCGTCTGGTCTTCCTGCTGAGATTCTTTGCTTCGCTTTTCACCTAACACCCACAAATTAAGAAAAAAACTTGCTTACTGCAGCTACTACTATTTTTCATTATTTCCAGAATTAGTACACTACTATTTAAGCAATAGAACACTTTCCATGTTTATATAGCCTTATCTAAACACGGGGAGGGTTGGGAGAATTCGAGACAGTTATGCAAACCCGACATAGCCTCATCTAAACACGGGGAGGGTTTGGATAACTTTCAAGAAATCTCCCAACCCTCCAAGTGTTTGGATGAGGCTATGTAAACATGGAAAAAGTGCTCTAATGTTTTATTTATAAATAATTCTCAAAAATACGCGCAGATCTAAAACGTCACAACTGTGTTTACATACTCTCATCTAAACACATCTATCGACCAATGAGAGCGCGCATAGTGGCTCAGTTATTTTGTAAAGAATTACAGTCAAACCAAGTGAAGCGTACCCCTCAAGATTACATTATTAATAATACACCTGAAAAAATTACTCAGTTCTGATTGGCTGAGAGCAGTGCAGTTCAAGTGTAACACCAGTGCAAAAAGTGTAACACCAGTGCAAATTACACAACGTAATTCTGGATGATGATTGGCAGAAAGACAATGAGAAATTTTGTAGGCCAATGATATCAAGTAAAATAGTGACAAAAATTTTGTACGGAAACTCTGAAAAAAGTTTCTCGAATGCGAAAAAAATGGCTTCAAGAAACATCTTCCTGCAATTTTTCTGCGTAAATGTTTTCATGTTTGTATTATTAATAAGTAATCATATGGTTTTTCTCGCTCAATTTGGAATTAATTTGCACTTGTCAGTTTTTCAAAAAGCTGAAAAGGCTCGTGCAATTTCAGCTTTTTGAAAAACTCACTCGTGCAAATTAATTCCAAATTGAACTCGAAACCGTATGATTACCTAAACTAATGCATTGATTACCCACTAGTCATCCAAATATACAGCTACCGGGTTAAATATTCAAAACAACAATTCATTATTGCATCCTTGAAACGACTAACGATTCGATATTCAAAATAATAATCACTTCACTTGGTTTGACTGGAAACTCTACTATGACAAATTCCAAGGCAATGCCGGCCAACTTGAAAGCGTGCAGCTTGTCTTGTCACGACGATCATGGCATCTTGTTAAATACACTAACAAAAAATTTATTCTGTCATCAAGTGACTTGAAGCGATACTGAAGGAAACACAGCATACCTTTCGTGATTTCATTTAGCTGTGATGTGATGACATCCAACTGTCAAGGAGAAGAGTACAAAACTTGTTATGAATGAACACCGGACACTCGAACAACAAATCCCTGTTGCTCGGTGTAACAACCTGTAAAACTCAGCAATGACGTTAAAGAAAGAAAACAAAAAGCTTGAAATGACACAAAGCAGGAAAACAGTAGCTCCAACACAAAGAAAACTTTCATAGGCTATATTGAGCTTATTATCTCCAATGTAAATCCAAAAAATAACAACGGTGAACAAAAATAAGAAACAAACCAACAAACACATGCTTTACTTGTACTTTATTTGTTTAAGTATGTTCCGAGACATGCCTAAGTACTTCATGTATCCCTTCCAGATATTATAGTGTATCTAATACACTATACACATGTAATAAGGATAAATATATTATGCTACGTTCTAAATACACTATGATAAGGGATACACCAAGTACTTACCGAGACATGGGGATCATGTGTCCACTGGTGAGCTCATTAAGTGTTTGCAATCCTGAGCCAGGTTGTTCGAAAGCTGGTTAAGACTAACCCAGGATTAAAAGTTCACCAAAGCATCAACTTTTCTTGTTTAAAAATGTTTCTCACTTCTTATCTTTTGTGTAATTTGAGATTGCTCGAGCTCAAAACTGAAGGACAAAATAAGTAAACAGAAAATCTCACCGAAAAAATACAAAATGAAATCAAAATTCTCGCTAACCCTGGGTTAGCTTAATCGGGCTTTGAACAACCCGGTCCATCGAAGTTGGCAAACACGCAGGAAAGATCGAAGCCAATGTAAATTCCATCTTGACTTAACAAAGCTTGCTAAATAACCCTTATGTCTAAAGAGGAGACAGCGTGGCCGAGTGGTTTAGGGCGCAGGTGTTGTAATCTGGAGGTCCCGGGTTCAAGGCCTCCACCCTGCCACTAGCAGGAGTTGTTTCTCGGTAGTCCCGAGTTCAAATCCTCGGTCACGCTTTGTAAATAGCCAACTGGTCTGCCTCCTGCCAGTTGGGATTTTTAACTAATTTACGTTCATTTGAAATATTTGTTTCCTTTGTTTCAGTGGCATGCCTGTAAACTAGCTAAGCTTTTAGCTTGTACAGCTAAGTGAATGACCACTATAAATACCGGTAAGATTTCAAATTAAAATTTAAAAAGGGTCTATAAAACACCATTTTCGTGCAGGACCGCGGAACAGAGTCACTTATCCCGTCTATTCCCTTCAAACCAGTTCTGGTAGTCGATAACAGAGCAGGATTTCGTTTGTCTTGCTCACTCGCACAACTAGTTATGTGATTAAATACACCTATTATTACCTGCAACTGTAGCTTGCGACATAATGAAAAGAGTATGGTAACTTTATCTCTGTTCACACTCTTGTGAGGAAACGCCTACAACAATGACACAACAATGTTTTGAGAAGTGTTAGTTATGTTCTGACTCTTAGTAGCACGTTTGGCACAATTCAATCTTCCTTTGTGGTAATGACCAAGTCCTTAATTCTCATAACCTCGTAAATTTGCTATTGCAAGGTGAGAAGTTAGCAATGATCATTGTAGTCTTCTGTGCAGCAGTTATTTGAATTGTCATGCCAGACTTCGTTACGTGCAGCGACGCATTTTGTTACGGCCCAACGTAACGGCAGTTTTGACAACTTGGGACCGTTTAAGGGACAGCTCTACGGCTAATTATCGAGAAGTCTCCTTCTTAATGTCCTAGTTATATACCCAAATGCCACCAACTATACAAATAAATTAGATAAACAGATACTCCAAAGCAAAAAAGGGAAGAAGTACAGATGGAAGTGAAATACAGGTCATCAAATTTGATTCAGTGACAAATTAAGTCAAAATTGCCATTTTGGTTAAAATTTTGAATCTTTTAAGTCACTGTGTTTTCTCTTTTTTTAGTTGATATTCCTTTGCATTTATTGCCTTTGTTGTTTTTTCCTTCCACTGTAAGATAATAAAGGAAGTTTTAGTTTTCACTAAGCCCCATCATAGTAATTTTTAAGTGAGAGACGCTCTCCATTTAATGTCCTCCATTCACCACAAACTTGCATCAAAGACCGAGTCATTTACCTTTTTACACATACATCCCCTCCTGAAACCGAAGAAAATAAAATAAATGACCTCAGTAAATGTTCGCGTTAAATTTGACAGGTTTTGAAAAAAAAATGCATGGAAAACTAAGAAAACAAAACAAACTTGCATGCTACATCCCTCAAGTTTGATTGTTGATATCACTTTCTTTGAATTAAGCTTACTATAAATATTTCAAGGAAGTCATTCCCGGAAATACTGAAAAAAAATTAACGGGGCATGCGACCTTATTTGTTGCCTAGACATTTCGAAGGGAGATCTACTGTAAAAATATCAGTTAATCTGTCTTGGGAAAAATAATGGCAAGAAGAAATTTTTATAAAGTTTCGATATATAAGATCTACACTAGGAGATATTGGCCCTGCATGCACATACTTTAAACAAGGCAAGAACAAGACAGACCAGTAAGATCAATTATTATTCAATCAAAATATTTCCCCATTTCTGATTGATTAAAACCACACACATAATTTACCATAACCGGCTGCTGTTCACCAAATTTGGAAAGAATCTTCGCCATATTGAATCAATGACTTCAATAGACCAATTTCGATATATTGAAATTCAGTCTCAATCAATAGACCTCAGCACGAGGCTCTTGGGAATAACCCTCCACAAACTCTGTATTTATTCCCACGAGCCTCGTACTGAGGTCTATTGTTTAAGTCTGAATTTTAATATATCGAAATTGGTCTATAGTGCAGCCCTCTTCAGATTATTGAACCAATGATGTCAAAAGTGCAGCCCGCTGCAGATTATTGAACCGTTGACCAAGAAAACCTGGGGACGATATTATCTTATATTTAGTGAGCGAAAAAACAAAGAGCAAATAGGCGAAACTCCTTTAAGAACCCGGAAATATTTTGAATGAATAATAAAGCAATTATTGAATTCGGCTTTCGTAGGATATGAAGAATTCTGCAGATCTTGGAGGGTATTATCCACCTCGGCCTTTCGACTCTGTGTATAACACCCTCCTTCTTCTACAGAATTCTTCATATCCTACTCAGCCTTATTCAATAATTGCTAAATAACTACCGGTACTTTGATATTAGTACATCCCCATTTCCCCCTGTGAGTCTCTCAGCACGAAGGGTCCCAGATAAATTTGAAAGTGGTCGAAACTTTTCATACTCACCACCAAGCTTGAATCTTAATTGCTGCCTTGACTTGTTCTTTGTGAAGCTGGATTTGACTCAATCGTTTCTGTTCTGTGATCTAATAGGAGCAAACAAGCCTTTGATTAAGGCACTTTAAAAGTTTGCTACAATACAATACAATACAATTAATTTATTTCCTCTTGATTCAGTTAATTATTTAATAATTACATACATTTGTAGTTGCTGATGATGTTACTATTTTACTATTTTACTATTTTGCTTTTTCACTTGATGTATTAAATCAGTCCATTCTGTACATGAGTAGTTTTCAATTGAGTGTTGCAAAACCAAACCAAAGTTATCACTCTGGCCAATCACAGAAGAACATAGAAAATCCAATGAACCAATCAAAACGCATAGTAAATACATGTACACTGTAGCTGAGGCAAAGCGCGGGAAACCATGTGCGAGAGAGTTGCAATTGGTTTTGGCTTTACTTCTGATTGGATGAAAAAGTGGTGCAAGTTTTTTTAAGGCAATCATGTAGCATTGTAATGCAAAACCATGTACTTTTCGACACTCAAGTGAAAAGTGCTATATGAAAAAACTGATTCAGAAGTAAAAGTAGGTTAGGTAATAGTAATCCATTTTAAAATAATCACAGGAAAATTGTTTCATAAAACTGCAGCTACCAGCACCTGCTGCCAAAGATATTTTATAGCTGTCTTCAACTGTTCCCTGCCTTTTACAGCATCTTCATGTTCTCTGCAGTGAAGGCAATGAAAAACAATCAATACTTAAGCCACTTGAATAATATTTGAGTAACTAACTACATTTGCTGAAATCTGTAGTCACGTATGTTTACCTCTCTAATGTGCTGTATAAATTGGTTATGAGGGAAATCAACCTTCTGACTCTTAGCTCATTCCTAATGTTGATAACTTTAATGTCCCTTGTACGAGCACGGTATCCCTTCCTACGAAGGAAGATTAACATAAATTGTAGTTAATTAGTAGTTAAAGGAAGCTTAGACTGAACGGAACGGGTGGGAAAAGAAAAGAATGGGAAGGGTAGGAAGAAAGGGACAGAAAAGGGCCAGGGACGGATGTGAAAAGAAAGGAAGCTAAGGAGAAGAAAAGGGACGGGATGGGAAGGGATGGAAAGGGAAATGAAAGGTAACAAGAGAGAAAAGGGAAAGGGGAGAAAATGAAGGCAAGGATTGGCGTCAGGGAAGAGTGAATATGAAGGAGGAAGGAAAGAGAATGTAGTGGAAGGTAAAGGGGAAAAGAACGGCAGGTGGGGAAAGGAAAAACAAGGGAAGGGAGACAAAGCAGTGGAAAAGTGGAAGGGAAAGCGGTTCAATATGAGAGATCAAAATGAAATGAGCTTTTGTACCAAACTGCCTGGATGGATGCTGCAGCATATTTCCTTCGTCGGTACTGACAGAAGTCAAACTTTTTTCGCACTAAGTAGCCACGTACATGAGCTTGAATAATGGTAGCTGCTAAACTAAACAGTCGGATGGCTTCTTCTTCGGTCATTATGGGATCATCTTGAATGATAGATAGATAAAGGATTTTGTTAAGACAGCTTGCTTAAACGGCAAAAATGCCCAAATCTATTGACTACGGACAGAAAATTATCCATCTTAGGGATCTATCACAGGTACACATACATTAATTATATTGGCTTATTTTTTAATTATTATTCTTTCAATTAGCTTATTGGCTTATTAGTTTTTCCAAAACTGTGCATGCAGCTTGCATAACCTTCAAACAGGAGAAATTTGTGCAGGCAGAGAATTCCTTTTCAAAGTTTACCAGAAATCGCATCAAAGTACCGAGACTGCCACTGGGTACAATTAGTCTAGTTCTAGCCTTATCTCTGTCACGCAACGTTACGCTCTCGGGAGAGGATTCTCTCGCGAGCCTGAGAACATCAAGTTGCATGAGTTGCGCGACAAAGAGAGGGCCAGAACTGGATAAGGTACAATATGATGGAGACAACTGGTAACCATGTATGAGCTCTTCCTCAAGTTCTACATTGTAAGATTCTAGTATGAGATATGTTCACAACTAGCATAAAACACCATCAAGACAGGGAACTTATTATTTTGTACAATGATTTATCAAAAGAGAGAACTCACCAGATTCTGTTTGTTCTACATCTGACGAAGGAACTGGAATGTAGAAGCTCTCTGATTCCAGTAACATGTTGCAATCTAAAGTAATAAACAAATGCAATGTTTCTTTCACATGAAACCTCTTGTCTACCCGAAGAGCTGCCAAGCGGAGCCCCATACTCAAAAAGGAAAGAAAAGAAAACCCATGAATTGATTTTCTCATGCCAGTGGTTATCATGGCTAGCAGTATTAGGGAGCTTAAGCAAAGGCGTTTTTAAGCAACGTAAGGCAACCGGAAATGAGACGTTTTCCCTCGTTACTTGCCTTGGTGCTACCACATTTGTAATACAACATTTGTAAGTGTCTTTGCTCTTATGGAGACGATTTACTTGAAAATTAGAGCGCATCCACTGCCCAAAAATGAGAAATGTCCACTTCCTTAAGTTGCTCAAAAACGCCTTTGCTTAAGCTCCCTATTGCTTGTGATAATTTGGTTTTGGTTTTATGGTGCTCAACTGAAAACTGCTCTATAAACGATGTAAGTCGGTTGTCACCTAAGCTGTCAAACCACATTTAACTGTATGTACAAACCACAGTTCCTGTGCATAAGTTACCCTGCAGATGTGATCAAAAGCGGGCTTTTCTTGTAACAGCTTTAATTAACATTTTCATGATCATAAATGCAAATGGTCTACTTACCAAGGTCATCAGCTTGGGTTGCCTGTAGAAAAAAATAATATAATTATTCTTATGACCTGGAACTAACTGCATTACCAGAACTACTTGGCCAAGCTATTAAATTCAATATGAACCTCAAGGGATTTGTTAACTTGATATTGATCTCTGACTGAAAACCCATGTATTCAGTAAAATACTATTAATAGCTATGTCAGATCATGTGTACTAAAGGCATGTGCAGTCAAGGGTCGATTGATACCCTCGATCAACCCTCAATAGACATCTTGATTGACACTTGATGAACATTTCGATTGATACTTGGCTGACACTCAGTCAACACTCAATTGATCAAGTGTCGCTTGAGTGTCAACCACAGTGACGATCGAGAATCGATCAAGGGTATTAATGAAGGGTATTGATTGATATTCTACTGCGGATACCTTTAGTACACATCATCCACTATGTCTTGTAAATTTGTTACCCATTCTTTTAAAAACTAAGAAAACAAGAGCCCTGTACATTATTTTTAAATATATACTTTTAAGAAATCCCAATTTCATACCTGATCACAAGGATCGGAATCAGAACAAAGATGGTGTAAAATGGACACAAGTTGAAGGTGTTGTCCTTGGGAGGGATGGCCTATCCGCTTGAAAGCTTGATCAAGCAGTCTTGCAAGCATTCTATGTGTACATAGAAAAGGAAAAAAATGTTACCTACATGACTGTATGTTTACACTACACAACTTGAAAGCACGAACGTTTGTCAAGGTTAGCTGTCTTAAACAAACTAACCTTTCTTGATCATTGACCAAATTTCCATCCAAGTTCCTAAGATTACCACAGCAGTACACAAGATATGGTCTGTAATTCACCTCTCTAGCAAAGAGTTAAGGATATACTCATCTGCAACAAGTCTATATTGATTTGCAGGCTTTCCAATTAGACACGCCAGAAACTAGCCTTTACAGGGCAACCTTTCTTTGTGTCAGTATTGCTTGTTCTCATCATTAACATACATGTAAATCTATTGAAAATTAAATAACCTATGCAGTCTTACAAGCTTGCGACAATTATATAGCTCACTTTGGAAAAGAGTGATAGCTTGGGAATGAAGTTGCGCCGCAAGCGCTTATGGGATTATTTGGGGGGCATGGGTCAAAACAAACATGGCGGAATTTAGAGCAGAATGTCATAGCATGGATTGTAGTGGTGACAGCAAGGTTTTAACAGAGCTAGATAGCAATAAGATCAAAGTTACTGTTTTAGACAATCAAAAGTCAAGAGAAGTGAGCAGAATTCAAAGACGTGTTCCGCTGTTTATTTATACGATGTTGTAAATAAATACATGTGAATGCGGACATGGCGAAATGAGGACACAACACAAGGCTGGGAGTTTTGCAGTCTTTAATATCGCCTTCGAAAGACTGCAGAACTCCCAGCCTTGTGACAGTGTGATGTCATTTCTCAGTTCTATTTCTCAACTATTTGTTCCTCATTTTGCCACGCGTCCACATTCACATGTATTTATTCACAACATTGTATAAATAAACAGTGGTACACATCGTTCGAATTCTCCTCAACTCTCTTGACTTTTGATCATCTAAAACAATAACTTCGATCTTATTGCTATCTAGCTCTGTTAAAACCTTGCTGTCACCACTACAATCCCTACACTATGACATTCTGCACTAAATTCCGCCATGTTTGTTTTGACCCATGCCCCCCCCCCCAAATAATCCCATAAGCACTTGTGGCGCGACTTCGTTCCCAAGCTATCACTCTTTTCCAAAGAGAGCTATTAATCAAGCACATGCACACTTTATACATAAAATATGAGGGAAACATTGAAAATTGAACAAGATATAATAAAATATTTCCTGATGAAAAATGTCAAGTTTACAGCCAAGTTGTAACCCAACCATGCATACTTTGTAAACACTTGTAAAAAATTGGAAACTTTGGAATACATCATTTGAAGGAGATTTCTAGCCCTCTACTTGTGGACTTGGTAAATAAGCTATAAGTCATTTTCTTTGACAATCAGAATCACCTTCAACATTGTAACTGCCAAGATCCTAAGGTTGCTTCTTACTCGGAAACTTAACAATTACAGGGGTAGCGATGTGCGAGGCGATAGACGATTCGAACTCCACTTGCAGAAAATGTTTAAAACACATTTAATCACAGAATTTAGATACACAGGCATGTACATGTAACAGACAAAATAATCGGCACTTAACGACTAATAAGGTGGTTTCCAAAAGAACTAATAGACATTAAGTAACAACTTGTAGCATACAAAGGATGCTAAGAACATTACATCCAAAGTAACGGTATATAGTTGAAAGGCTGAACTGAAACTACTTGCACTGAAGATATGTATCTAGATCATGACAACAATAATTTGGCAAAGATAAGACAATTGGTTTCATAGCGTAACAACACTTGAACATTGAAAACTAGTTACCTGGCAATAATAACAATGAAGGTAAAAGATAGGAAAAATCACTTTGGTGACGACTCGCACAGACTATAGCAGAAAGTATAGCGCAATTGATGTCCCCAATTACATGTAGCAACACCATGCTAAAGTTTTTATGACACTGGAATGAAGTTTATTATTATTATTATTATCATTATTATTATTATTATTATTATTATTATTATTATTATTATTATTATTATTATTAAGGTAGTCAAGTGGTAGTCGGTAGCTGATTGATCCTATGATCATAGCGGTTGCAGTATAACTGACTGCTACGGTTGTAACGAGTCCCTTTTTAAACGCGCGCATACGTGATAATGCCTAGGGCATTGCTTGAAACATGTGCACTATATTTTAGAAGTGTTATTTCATTTCCTAAACACACATTTAGCCTTGAGTAAGCATGAAACTGCAAATTCCTAACTAATGCGTAATACATTTGAGCATGTTCTACTGAAACTAAAGCTATTGATTGTTACTAGAAAATGTCATAAAAGCGGGGGACGTTTCAAAACTAACAAACGTGGAAACATGTTCATCATAACAAGGTTTCAAATAATTATTTAAGATCAGGTGAGTGAGATCGCTGAGGGCAAGACTAACTCCAGACACATTGAATAAGTCAACTTGAAGAACTTAGGCTTGGTTTTAATCTGAATGTTAAAATTTGCAAATGGTTGAAACATCAGTCCAGGTACTCTAACAGATTACAGCTGAATTAAAATGGACATCTCTCACTTAAAACAATCAAGATGTCTAAGATTTAACAAGGAACATTTCCTAGTGACCTGTCATATACCTGCCAAATTTTTCTGAGATATAGGCGTGAGACTTTTATCCTTAGAGTGCTGGGATTTTTGAAGACGACACGATCATTTCCGAAGATTCCCGAAGAAGTCCGAAGTCTTCCGAAGACGTCCGAAGTCTGCCGATACTCGCATTTCCCAGTCCCAGTGTTACGACGCGTATAAATGCGTGCTCGCTCCCAGTGCTTTTTACTTCAAAAATCAGAGATCGCGAGGAAGGTACTGTCATTTATTCATTTTACACATGGTTTTCGTTCCTTACATGGGTCTTAGTTAACATATTTTTTGAAATTGTGTCAAGCAAGACGACAACAACTCACATTTTACAATCAGGCGTGAGAAATTGGCCCGCAGGCGTGAGCAGGCGTGAGATCGAAGTTTTCAACTCGCAGGCGTGAGACTCACGCCTAAGGCGTGAGAGTTGGCAGGTATACTGTCATTATGGCTTCTCAGAGAGCTGCCCATTACGACTTCACCACGGACAAAGTGTGTAATTCATTAAGAATTCAAGTTTTAGTCGACACATGCGCAATGAGGCCCCTAGCGTTACCGAGAGACACTGGACACCACTTTGTATCCTAGCGATGGATTGTAGAGTCACCAGAGTCGACGAAGAAGGAATTTGGTGTCCGTGCACTGTCCAAGAAGTAAGCAGCGATTCCGTGATTGTTTCATTTGACGGCTGGAATGCGGAGTGGAATCGCCGCATAAGTGATCCACGTGAGATAAGAAATCGAACGGTAACGGATGGCAAAAGAAAGCGAAGAAACCTTTCCTCGACTAAAGTAAAGCTTTAAAACGCATCAAAACCGCCAGGGTAATTCGCCACGAGCTTCCACATCTACCCGCCGAAACAAATGAATTCTGGACAAGAACATGCCACGAGTTAGACTTCATGCGTTCGTATCGCGAACAAATTCCAGTCAAAACGCCAGCTACCAACAGGGGAATCAGATACTCACTTTACGAAAAGTATCGCAGTTCGAATTATTTTCGCTTTGAATTTCTCGAGCTATCCTACCGGTTGTTGGATTGCATACAAACAGGTTTTTACGACGCAGCCTCTCCGTCGAACGTGATGTAAAACACGTCATACGTTACTAGGTAACGGGGCTCATAAATATGCACGAACCCCACTCAACTGGGGTTCGCAGAATTACACACTTTGTCCGTGGTGAAGTCGTCATGTATAGTAGTCTGCGATTGGTTGGGATCATGTGTACTAAAGGCATCCCTGGTCGAGAGTCAATAGATACCTTTGATCGACCCTTGATCAACGCTTGATTGATATCTTGATTGACACCACATCGACATCTTGATCGTTCGATACCAGTCAACGTCTCAGTCGACAGTAGTTTGAGAGTTGACTGGTGTTCACAGACACATCAGTGTCAATCAGTGCATATGAGTTGGTCGACACTCCACCAACTATTGACCGACTGTCAATTGAGTGTTGATCAAGATGATCATCAAGTGTTGGTCTAGTGTCGACATCTGGAGTATCCATCAAGATGTTCAATAAGTGTTGTTCAAGATGACGATTGGGTGTCGATCGACACTTGACACTTGACCGTGGATGCTTTTAGTACAGTTTGTAGCCATGATCCATTGGTTGCAACTTGCAGGAAGAAATTCAAAACCAAGCAACAGTCTCTGAAGACACAGCGCAGATCTTTGTAGAGTTGTTTCATTAATATGGAATTATAAGGATCTGAGGCTTCTTTCAAGCAGTTAAGCAAATTAAGCAAATTAAGAATTCTATTAAGAATTCTATTGTACTGTGTAAAAGATACAGTCTCCAAGAACTACTGGTCAGCACACAAGGATTGTTCACAAGTGACAACTGCTCAAGATTGGTCAGAGACGACAAGCGAGCCACCTGCATGAATCAATTAGACAGATGTAATAAGCACACTTAAATCTTCCTTGACTGACATGTTTCAAACTGCATATCAATCTACAAGAAAGTGTCTTAATAATTTATTAAGAACACAACATGGAATGTAATGACACTGGCCAGCCTCAATCATGGACCCTCCACCTCAAGTACAGCTGAAATACAAAACCAATAGGCTACCAGTCTATTGGGCACATACATGTAGATCGAGAAACCAGAATTACAAAGGCAACACCAGCATTGACAAGCCGTATGGTTCCACTGATCCTTGGGATTGAAAGGGGCTTTACCTATATATCAATTTATAACATACATGTAGATAGGAACCTGCACGCACTCTGATTGGTGGAAGCCCATGTTTTATCAGAGTATAGAACATAGAAAAAGCGTGTTTTATTGTTTTTCGCCACATTACCTCTATATCGTAAAGCAAATAAAGAAGCCCAAGCCGTGTATCACCCTGTGATAAAACACTCCTGCCAGTTGAGAACACTCGCCTGCGGCTCGTGTTTTCTACATTTTCCTTGTGTTCTCAAACGCCCTTTGTTTGTTATGACAGTGTAATACATGGATTAGGCTTCTTGATTTGTTAAATAAAGTATAATGGCACATTGCATACTACTGTATCCAACAGTTAGCATTGGTAGCATTCTTAACATCTCAGCAAAGGTAAATGCACAGTAGTCCATTTCAATCGCAAGGATCAAGGGATCAGAATTTTTTGAGGAATCAGATGGCTTGTAAATGCCAAGACTGCCTTTGGGTTTCGTTGTATGAGTGTAGGAGTATTACTACTCCACTGGGATGGAATGCCAGTTTGTGACATGATGCCCCCACCATTTTGTAAGCTTGCTCTTCCATCAATTCCTCAGTTCTTATTACTCTGCTAGGTCCAGAAAGGAGTGTGATAGCGATAGTGGAGTTTCGTCCACCTGAGAGAACATACACCACGACCTCAACCAGGGCACTAAGTTGAGAGTCTGGAAAGACCTTACAACTAACCTAACATAGCATGAAAGAGTTACCAGGTTTTCACCGGGTAATAATATTCTCAGTAGGGGTACCTCATTAAGGTCTGATATCTCATTATCAGCCAGCGAAAGGGTGCACACTGTGTTTGATACTTGGTCTTTGATGCCTTCCAGTGAGCATATCAGATTTCCATGCAGCAAGAGAGTCTAAAAGATAAGCACAGAGGTTTATGAAGACCACTTTTATGTACTGGCAAAATCAAACCTTGTTTATAAAATTGTGTGAAATAGAACAAACTTGTTAAATCTTTGTCATGATATTCTTCTGAATTTTCAAACACTGTCTTATGACTTTTAGTAATGATACATAATTATGTACATGGTGACCATTATAAAAGAAAATTGGCATGCACATTTAGAACCTGTATACAAATTAAACTGTTTCCAAGTTTAAAAACACACCCATCCCTGGATTGAGAGACAGTCAGCACAAAGTTTTGAACTAAATGTCTTGTTTGTAGCTGGAGTAGATGGCTGATGGCTTTGCCATCTTTTTGTAAAGAATATGATGAATAGCCCAGCCAAGTAACTGGCCAAGATCATGAAAAAGATGGCAATTTTCAGCAGCAGCCAGCTACTGTGATAATTCTGAGGAGAGAACCACTTTGAAGGTAACATGTAAGATCCTAACCATTAGTTCACTGAACCACAGGTCTCTGGTATGGTACATGTAATTGGCAGCAGAATAATGGGTCATGTTTACTGTTGGTGGTGTCCGCCGACACTATTGACTGATATATCAAGACCGACACTTGATCGACATGTCATCCAAGTATAGGCAGCATATCAGTTGACACCCCTTCGGCCAAAACACGGCCGATGTATCAGCCAAGTGTAAGTGGTGTATTGCCTTAGCATCAATCAAGTGTTGTTGAAGTGGTAGTTGGGTATCCCTTGAGTATCAGTCAAGATGTCGGCTGACATATGTGTCAGTTGGGTGTCAAGGAGTAACAACCAACAAATTGACCAACTGTTGGCCAATATATTGGCTGCATATCAGCCGAGAGTCAACCAATATACAGATACAAGGCCAATGTATCAAACAAGTATCAATCACTACATCAGTCAATAGTGTTAGCCAACACTACCTCATCCATGTCCAATACACCCGCATCGACTCGAGTCGTCCAAGAGCACTGACCACTCGACTTACCGGAAGTCTAGTCGCAAGGGGAAGCGGATATTGTGCTTACCGGAAGTAAACTCATGGATGTCGGAGGGTAGAAAATGTTGACGACTCGTCACGACTCGATCGGGTAGTCACGAGTCGTTCCAACGCTTGTCGACTCGACTCACCGGAAGTCTAGTCGCAAGCGGAAGCGGATATTGTGCTTACCGGAAGTAAACTCATGGATGTCGGAGGGTAGAAAATGTTGACGACTCGTCACGACTCGATCGGGTCGTCACGAGTCGTTCCAACGCTTGTCGACTCGACTCAATGAAAGTCGATTGGAAGTATCTCGACCAAGGCGCAAAAGAAGAAGCACCAAGATCGGAACATGAGCAAACCCAAGCATGATACACGAATACTATGTATTACTCGTTCTATAAACGTGTGCAAACAAATGATACGCTTTAAGAGATCTTCACAGCTCGTTACGAGTCTCTTTAAAAAACGAAGAGCGGAACATGAGCAAACCCAAGCAAACCCAAGCATGATACACGAATACTATGTATTACTCGTTCTATAAACGTGTGCAAACAAATGATACGTTTTAAGAGATCTTCACAGCTCGTTACGAGTCTCTTTAAAAAGCGAAGAGCGGAACATGAGCAAACCCAAGCATGATACACGAATACTATGTATTACTCGTTCTATAAACGTGTGCAAACAAATGATACGTTTTAAGAGATCTTCACGGCTCGTTACGAGTCTCTTTAAAAAGCGAAGAGCGGAATATGGGACCAATCCCTGGCATGATACAAGACCTACTGTTAGGTACGAAATTGCTTGAAGAAAACGATGTTAAGTCTTGAAATTTTTTAAAACGCTCGATACGATGTGGAAAAATATCTCGCGGTGTGTGGGACTTTTTTAAAAGCCAGGAACGGAATATTGGCTATTATTTCCTGAACGAAACACGGAAAATTCCGGCTGTGTGATGTGTAGAAACGTTTGATACGAGTCGCAACAGAACTCGCGCTGTGTGGGACCTAGAGCGAAGAGTTGATTATTATATAAAACGGAGCGCAGTGTGTAGTCATGCATGATACTAGACACGTAACGTTTTATTCTTTCTATAAACGAGGGCAGGGAAACGATACTTTTTTTAAAAAAAACAAGCTGTTATTCACTGCTCGATACGATTCCAAAAATAATTCGCGCTGTCTGGGACATAAAGGGGAGAACGGATATGCGGCATAATTGTTGGCCGAGTTTTGTGCGGAACTTGGAATTTCGGTATGAATCCTTGAAGCGAAGCACAGAATGTTCTGTGTTGTACATATATTTTGCCTTATACTAATTGGTATCAGTCCTCTATAGCAATGCACTGAGTATTCCGCTTGAATCTTTGGGGCGACCTGATTTGACAATCCCTCTATTTTGAAATCCCTTATGAGTGGCTGTTTATTTTATGGATGAACTGCTGTTAACTGTTGTTGTTTATGAACTACTGTTATTTCTGTTGGTCACAAACTTTTTTTTTTTGGTGGCTCCTAAAGGAGCCTTTTGTTTTAGTGGGTGTCCTGTTTATCGTGGTCTCTGGGGTGTTCGGTCGTCTGGAATCATCAGTTCTCTTTTACTGTTTTGGCTTTCCGTTCAGATGAAGGAGCTTGTTATAGTCTACGTCGAAATAGAACCATTTTCTGCTCAGAATATCCTCATTGTTGACCACGAAATCTATTTGTCTGGCCCTTTTTTCCGCTTTTTGTGCCGATTCGGCCCGATATTGTGCCAACAGTATCCACTCTGTAAACAATATCCGCGCACAGCCATTACCAATGAAGAATAACGCCAACTTAAAAAAACAAAAAGCATAGGCTTCTTCCAGAATACAGCTTGCATTTCTTTGGGCCAGAGCTTCAACGGAAAAAACGCGTTTCCATTCAGATCTTTCAATAATTCCCGTCGTCGGTCAGACACCTCTTTCTTCGAAAGAAGGCATATTTCTTGACGGTACATTTTTAGAGCGGCCATTCTATTTGTGTCATTATTCTGATCGAAAATGATTGTAACATCCTAAACGGTAATATATATACAGCCATTCATTAAGAAATCATGTCTCACCTTGGTGCCAGTTGTTGCATAATTTTACAACCAATTTTTGGCTCCTTTATCAGTCCAAGTTGGATTCTTCATCTCCCTTTTCAGTGTTCAATAACAATCCCTTTTTAAATTTTTTTTCCTTCTCTTTGTCACAGCTTTTTGTAAAGAAACTCATATTTTTGAAAATATACTTATAACAAGCTTCTCAATTAAATCGATCTCGTTTCCTATTCTTTCGGCCATTTCTGTGTCTCGTTGCCTTTTGCATCTCACAGTGACTAATTTCAATACGGATCCCGAGATTGCAATTACAATACATTAAAAAACGCCGCACACGTTCCCCAATAAGTGTTTATGCTGCGGTAATCTACATGATTTTTTTCACAAGTTCCTTTGGTTTGAACCCACTACTGTTTATAACAAGAGAAAAAAGTGAAGCCTTCAAGCCTTCGAGCTGCCGGAGCTTATCCCGGTTTCTGTAGCATGAAGCGGCTAGAAGTATGTCTACTTCCCCTGGACGGGATGCTAGTCCATCGCAGGTCACTCCCCCGCAATTTTTTTGTTAGGTGTCCCCAACAAATAGCAGGTACCAATTTATACACCTGGGTGGAGAGGGGCACTTTGAGATTAAAGTGTCTTGCCCAAGAACACAACACACTGTCCCCGGCCATGGCTCGAACTTAACCCGGACCGCTCGCCCCGGAGTCGAGCGCACTAACCATGAGGCCACCACGCCTCCCGTTTATAACAAGGTTCTCAATTAAATCGATTTCGTTTAATATTCTTTCGGCCATATCTGTGTATGGTTGCCTTAACCTTTTGCCATCTCACAGTGAATATTATAAAGAGACTAATTTCGATACGGATCCCAAGATTGCAATTCCGACTTTTCTTAGCCTACCCCATATCCTTGGTGTATTTTATGCTAAGTCTCTCGCCACTAGACCTCTAGTTAGTCGAGTCGACTTTTACCGAGACGAGTCGTCACGACTCGAGTCAACTCGACTCGAGTCGCCGACTTTTCTTACCCTACCCCATGTCCTTGGTGTATTTTACGCTAAGTCCCTCGCCACTAGACTTCCAATAAGTCGAGTCGACTTTTACCAAGACGAGTCGTGACGACTCGAGTCGCCGACTTTTCTTACCCTACCCCATATCCTTGGTGTATTTTATGCTAAGTCGCTCGCCACTAGACCTCTAGTTAGTCGAGTCGACTTATACCAAGACGAGTCGTCACGACTCGAGTCGACTCGACTCAAGTCGCCGACTTTTCTTACCCTACCCCATGTCCTTGGTGTATTTTACGCTAAGTCCCTCGCCACTAGACTTCCAATAAGTCGAGTCGACTTTTACCAAGACGAGTCGTGACGACTCGAGTTGACTCGACTCGAGTCGCCGACTTTTCTTACCCTACCCCATATCCTTGGTGTATTTTACGCTAAGTCCCTCGCCACTAGACTTCCAATAAGTCGGGTCGACTTTTACCAAGACGAGTCGTGACGACTCGAGTCGAGTCGCCGACTTTTCTTATCCTACCCCATATCCTTGGTGTATTTTATGCTAAGTCTCTCGCCACTAGATTTCCGGTGACTCGAGTCAATACCACTCATAGACGACTCGACTCTATGCGGGTATATTGGACAACCCTCCACTACCTACAGTAAACATGATCCGGATAATGAATGTGGCAACCTTGTGATTTGCTCTGACAAAGGGCTAACGCTCGAATCTCCAAATTATCTGGCAACCTTATAGGTTGTTAGTGGTAAAGGGAAACAAAACTAAAAAAGTTACCTTCAATTTCATGAGTGTTTTTAAGCCTGAGAGAACGGCAATACTAGCAAGAACAAGACAGCAGAATTAGCCATAGATGAATCACGTCAAATCAATAAGTAATTTATTATTAACAATGGTTGGGTCCAAATTGAGGTCTCTAAAAGCTTTAAAATCAATCAAGTCACAGAAGTTTATAACAAAAAATCTCAACAATTATAGTCATTAACTGTCCAAAATTCCTCACCAAATTTCCATCAACAAAAATGTAACACTTATTATTTACAATTATAATACTGAAATACAGAACATAGTAAGATATATATGCATAGGTTGTACTCATTTCTGGAAAGTGTGCATCACGCATTAATCAGTGGATTTTTGAACAGAAATTTCACTGAAAAGCAAATGTAACTATGATTGTTCTTACCTATTATCTGACAAATCCAGATGATATAGATTGTAATTCCTATCAAGGTTTTCAATTTGCTACAGAAAAGGACCACTGTATCAGATCAAATTTAACATTTCTGTAATAATTTTGTTTATTTATGACCTCACCTCATCAACACTCTATTGACACTCAATCAACACTCAATTGACACGCCATTGATATCGCGGTCGACAGTCAACTAATTTTTAATCAATGCATATGAGTCAGTCGACACTCGGCTGCCTATCAACCAACTGTTGATCAAGTGTCAATGGAGTGTTGACCAGGATCTTGATCAAGGGTATTGATCGACTCCTGACCGCAGATGCAGATACACCTGATCCATAAGTTGTACAGTACACTGTGTGTAAAATCAAGCATTAACAATCAAGAGACTTGATCATGAGAACAATAATTAAACAGGCAATAGCTTTGCTTGAAAACTGCTACTCCAAAGCTTCTAATGAAAACATGCCATATTTCTCTGTTAATTTCAGTGCAGGTACATGTATACTAACACAAATTTAATCCAAGATATATTTTTAGATTAATACTCTCCTCAGTAGCAGCTTACCTCAATACTGTTCCCAGATAAGTTTAACCATTCAAGATTCCTCAACGAGCTGACACCTTCAAGTGAGAGTAAAAAAGGAATACAGAATAAGACGACACCTGCCCAAAGCTTGAGGTTTTACAGCATGCAGTAACTATGTTGTAGGTCAAAATGAAATTCAGGTTAAAGTGATTTTAACCTAGTCTGATTCTCAATTTCCTTTGTCTTCTAAGCCTTATTAGTCATGTTCCATGAATAATTAGGGTAAAGAACAAAGGAATTTCATTTTAACCTGAATTTCATTTTGACCTGCAATAAAACTACATTGTTTAATGTAACTGATGCTAGATTTTATACCCTCCTGGATAGTGTGGCAGCCCATTGCAGGTTTATCCTCCCAATTTTCTCAGGATGCCTTAATATACAGTTCAGTTCTTTCCTATACTGGGATATAACTCTAGGAACATGGGGAAGGAACGCGCGACGAGCCACTGAGAGCATCTGCGTGGGAGGCTAGGGATACTCCTAAACAGACGGTATGATGGAAAATTTGTAAGGAGAGTGTCTTGGCTTAGCCTGCTGCCCAGACATTCTTTCACCTTATCACATACATGTTATATGCCCAGGGTAATAAGCCAAAAACATTCTTCTCCGTAGAAGACTAATTTTGCCAAGAAGGCAGTTCAATGACGCCCATGCCTAAACACTCAATGTGACTTCCTATCACGTGACTGTCTGCCAACTTATACCAAATTGATTGATCCAAATCAGTCCAATGCCCTAATTCCAGCTTTCCAATTGGTGCCACTGACAAAGCATGATGATAACCCATCTTCCTTTACTAAAATATGTATTAACTTACAAGCTGTCAAATTTCATTATTAATATTCAAATACACAATTGTAAAGTTTACATGTACTACTGTAGGTTTGTATCATACCGGCACTTGGCTATAAACAATATACCTTCAATGGCGACAATACTGTTATTACTGAGGTCCAGTACTCTCAAACCCGACGCTGCACTGATTCCTTTCATATCAACAATGTGGTTACCACACAGAGAAAGCTGAAAACAGCAAATCCAAACAAATTTGAAGTGTGATTCAATTTCTGACAAGTCATCGAGTGTCTGCACACTGCTTACAGTATTGGGTGTCTTGCAGTTTTGGCCTCTGTATTACGACAGTATGGATTTAAGTGGTCCCATAAATTGTTTCAATTCTGCACAACCTACCCCCTTCCCTAAAATCCTATTTAGCTTTTAAGTTCACTCTTTATAATAATAATAATAGCTTTATTTAACCACGGGATCCTTTCACTACAAAGTGGTCTTCTAAAGAGCCATGCACATTAAACCATTAAACCTAGCACTGCCCATCCAAGTTGACCGACATGTAGGGCCTAACAAAAAAGCCTTTGTGACATAACTTTGGGAATGACAAATCTTGCCACTGTGACAAAGGCTTTTCCTATGGAGTTTCAGTTTCTCCACATTTCCAAAGCAATTTTCCAAGCTCTCATTGTTTCCACTTACATGTTAAGCACACAGTTGTGTAATGTTACTGATTTAAGAAGAGCCAGCAGAAAATGAAACAATAAGCGTATACATGTAGAGTATGAAAGACATTTTTAAACTTTTGGTTCCTTACCTGCTGCAAATGTACAAAGTATTGTAAGTTTTCCACTTTTGATATCTCATTATTGCTTAAAAGAAGAGTATAGGGAGAGACTCCTTTGGGTAGACACTCTATTCTCCTTAAATGACGACCTGCAGTTGAGAGTGAAAAATTAAATTTCTCCACAATAGCAGATGTTACATCAGTAATGACTACAAAAGAGTGAAAGAAAGCTCTGTTTGGAGATTTGAAACAAGCAAAGAGGTTTTATTAGTTAATACTGAGCGGAGGGAACAGGCACAAGGAAGTTGGAAGCTAGGGAATAAACAGGGTCGGCTACAGCTCTATGAGGAGGTGAAGTGGCCTGATGGTCAGTGTACTGGACTCCCGACTGAAAGACCGGGTTCAGGCCCTGGCTGGGGAGAGTTGCGTTCTTGGTCAAGACACTTGCTCTCACAGTACATCTCTCCAACCAGGTTTATAAACAGGTAATGGTGAATTTAATGCTGGGGGGTATTACCCTACAATTGTCTAGATAGCATCCCATCCAGGGTGGGGTAGAGTACTCCTAGTGGAACACACTACAGAAACTGGGATAAGCTCTGGCTGTATGGGCCACTGCCCTGATAGAGACATTAACCACAGCTCTTTGGTAGATGAGAGAAAAAAAGTGCAGACATCACAGTGTTAAGTGGCAGGAACAAGCACAAAAAGGGGAAAATGTAACACTGTATTATATTTTCCAATAGAAAAAGAAAATATAAGAAGCAGAAGCCATAAAGTGATAAGATCAGACCCCTTGTCTCCCCAGCCCTCCCCTGTCACTGAGCACCAAACTAGACATACATGTGTATCAGGAACATCCTATTCTTTATTTCTTTTTTTTATTTCTTTAAGTTAGTTACACATTATTACTAACGCTGGCTTGCATATAGCGAAGAGCTAATCGCGGCAAGCCAGACAGTTAACAAATAATTTTACATAATTTTTTCCTACTTACAATTACAACATGTAGACCTAAATCTTCGTGCTTTCAAACAATTCCAACATCCCAGACTACCTTGTATGTTTTCACAAGCACAAAATTGCCAGACAACTTTGCCTTACTTTTATGCGACATTTTACTCAAAACACCATGCCCGGTTTGTTCAAAAGGTGGATAATGTTATCCACCAGATAAATCACTACCAGATAACGTGGCTTGTTTTGTTAACACTTATCCACTGGATAGCGTTATCCAGCCTTTGAACAACTAGAGCCAGGTAACTGTTACTCACCTGACAGGTTAATAACACCAATATGCTCTGCTTCTGTCTCCTGATCAGACTGATACTCAGCTTGGTTTGACAGCATGACTGGACTCCTAAAGCTAAAAAGATAGCAAATTTTTTTTAAGGGGACACTAACATGGGGTTCTGGCTACACTGTTGGTCAAAATTGTGCTTACGTACAAAGGCACCCCATTACCATGACAACTTTTGGGCCACAGACCTGTAGTCATATTTAAGGGATAGTCATTTTAAAGGGGCTCTTAAGGATTTTCCCTTTTAGGACCAAGACAGAAAACATTTTCCATTCTCAGGATTCCTCCCAAGTTTCAAAAATTGGAAAATTTTGAAAGCTCATTCCTTGTCAGTAGTGCAAGGCACATACACCTCAAATGCAAACCCAAGCTCAATCAAGGAAAAAGTCTATTCCCTATGCACATGTACTAAAGACATCCACGGTCAAGTGTCAATCAATACCTTAATCAATACCCTTGACTGACCCTAGATTAACAGGTGATCAATACTCCATCAACACCTCCATTAATACTCGATCTACATCTCTGTCGTTAGTCAGTACACAGTCGACTAATTTTTGATCAATGCTTCTCAAACTCATTAATAATTCATCAAGCTAAAACAAAGAAAATCACAACCGTGAAGGATGTTTTGATACCCGGTCTTAATTAGCATAGATTTTGACAATTTTACCTCTCATTTTCTCCTTTGTTTTTGCTTCGATTGAGAAGATATATCAAACACTCGAGACAGTGTTTCATTGGCTATCCAAACACCTCGAATTTCGTTAAAAATACTCCGCTGCGCGTCGTATTTTCAACTCTGTTCTCAGTGTTTGGATATCCGATGAAACACTGTCGCTCGTGTTTGATATATTACATATGAGTCGGTCGACACTCGGCCAACTATTGACCAAATATGGATAGAGCGTCAATTGAGTGTCAATCAAGATGTTGATCAAGTGTTGAGTGAGCATCGATCAGGATGTCAATCGAGTGTAGATCAAGATGCCGACTGTAGGTTGATTTAGGGTATTGATTGACACTCGACTGTGGATGCCTTTACTATGCTTGATCTGCAGGCCTTTCATCAATACATGTAGGTGATTCAAAATATTACCCAAATATAACTAATAGTTTACTTTTGGGCCCTAATTGCTGAAAGGGCATCCAATACATTTCCTTAAAAACAGTGAAGGTTTGTGTACAATTATTCAAGAAAGTAAGTTGACTGATCCGAGAAACAAACTCTGTCAAAAAATTCATAATAAGCGCCTTTAGAAAGTGAAGCGGGAAATTCAAACTCAGCTCAGTTTGTACACATAAACTTGGCTACCGATTGAATGAATGTTTGAAAAAAGTAAACTTGATTTTAAGCTTCAAAGCTTATGTCACTAAAATATTTAGACACCAACACCCAACGTAAAATATTCACTATTGACAGTTTGTTTGTGGAAAAATTATCAGTGGAATAAACTTTTCAGATCAACAAAGACTTAGAATTTGACGTTATTAATTCCAAGAGCTTTATGAGGGCCAAAAATGTTTAAAAATGGCCGGGGACGAGATGCAGTTGAGTGATCGAGGGGCAGCGAACTGAACATGAGCTTACATGTGACATTTTGTCCTCGATCGATTTTTTAAGCTTACGTGCAACATTTACAAGTTCATCCTCGATCGAATCTATCGATTGCAAGCGACTAGCAAAGAATGTGGATAGATAAAAGAGAAAGTATACCTACAGGTCATGAACTGAAATCAAGGCAAAGTCGAGTAGACTTTCTTTTCGTTCCTACAAGTGGAAAATAAATACGCGCCAAGTCAAACACTTCTCGCGTGAGTCCTACTCGGTCGGAACAGAACGAGAAAAGTAGGTCCGCAAGGCTTACATAGGCCAGGAATCTGTTATTCCCACAAACAGGGAAGTGTATGTGACACTCCGCTGTGGTGTGGTGACTATTTCAGCTGTTTAATATGGGATTGACAATCCACGGAAGTGCACAAAATATGTTCATATGTATCAATATCCAGGAGAAAATTGCCCGCAGCGTACATAATTTTTTCGATATATTGTCTCGTGTGAACGGTGTTCTTAGATTAGCCTTTTACGAGAAAATTACTATTTCCGATGACTTTTAATTTTAACAACAATAATGACGCTGAAACTCCGTCCGACGTGGATGTGTTTTCAAATGTCGCATTTCTCAACTCATTCTTTGTCAGGTAAATGTTGAATACAGTCGAACGAAATTCTAATTAAATCTTGACACAGATTTTTTTAATGTTAATCTTAGCTGGAGCGATCTTAGCACGTTTCATTGAGACATACTCATAAAAGCACAATGTAAAAACTTCAACTAAAGGTATATAATTAGGCCACCTTGAAGAATCTCTTCAAGTTGAGAAGAAATTTTATTGAGTTCACTTTGTTGTTAGTAAAGGACAAAACTTAGCTTAACACTTATGATTTCCACAATTTTCTTTTTTCTGACATGAAATAAGCCCCACATGATGCAAAACGTGTGGATCTCTTTGAAGAATTACTCTTTATCTTGTGATGTCAACACTTGTTTTTTTTAACGTCATTAGTAATTATCGACCAGTACTGGTTCGACATAACTTTTAATAAACAAAACAATGCGGCCATATATGATTTTTGACTGATGTCTCTGACGTCCTCAATTTTGTTGACTCTTTTTAACAAACAAGGTTACAGACAGTCAATGGGCATGACAACTAATTCACCCTCCCCTTCTTCTCACCCTCGCCTTCTTCTCTGTGCATGTTATTTGAAGAGGTTTGTAGAAGTCAAAACGGTTTGTTTGCTCCACTACGTCGAAACGGAGGTTTATGTTTGGATGCTTAAACGTTGTTTACCTGGAATAACATGGTTGAAATGTCTTATTAAAGCGTGATCTACATAATTCTGTCCTTATTCAACCCTGATTTAATCAAAGTGTTATTTTCGGGTGAAAATAACAAAAATGATATATTTTTCTACAATAAATATCTTTAAAAGTGATTACATGCGATTCCCCAAAAGAAAATTTGAAAATCTAGACAAATTTGAAAATCACAGACATTTGTATTGAGTGGCACCTCCCTTTGGATTCACCAATCTTCACACATTCTTCGCCTTTGCTCATGCACTCTCCGAATACCATTTCTGGGCCGGTAAAGGATTATATTAAATAAATCTTAGCATCGGTACTTTCCATTTATACTTACATACATATAAAGGGCATCGTATTGGACGGACCAGCTTGAAGAACCGGGAACGACAATGACGGCAGAAGATTGGATGATAACCATGAGGTACATTTTAATGATTTATTGATTTATTAAAAAAAACATATTGAATGTAGCGTCCACAAAATTTGATGAAATATATAGGAAATCTTGAAGACGCGTATTGAAATATGTAGATGTGTTTCTGCTTTGTTTTCCGTGTCTAAAATCTGTAAGGTTGGATTTAGATTTGTAGTAAAAACTCGCCGGTGTGATTCAAATCCTCCAGACTACGCATTTGATGTGGTTCCTTTGCAGCGGACGGCTAAAAACTTTACCAAGCTATGTGACGCACGTGCAAAGCTGTTATGTTTTCGTTCGTCAACTTGCCCGCAATATAGCCAGGCGTATTCTTGCGAGCGAGCACACGCATTTTGATAAGGCGAGTGCCATCTTGGATTCAGACTCGCAAGAGACGAAAAGTGGTCCTGAGGAGAGGAGTGGCGGGAGAGGGGGAGGAAAAATACTTCCTCCTTCCGCCCCACCCCTCCCCGCCCACTTTTCCTGAGACAAAATGGTGGCAAATCAAAGGGAAAAGCCCTGGGAACGAGGTTGGTGGCAAATGCTAATACCGGTAACTCCTAAACACACAGAAAACGCCTGCACTGCAGGCTATTTATCAACGTACTCGATAGCGTAGCGTTTTCGTTCTTTCGAGGCCTGTGACAGATCACGTGGTTGACCCCGCACTTCACATACTCTACGTTTAGATGTCACAAGGCAAGCGTCGCTGTTGCCTCAAACCCGGCTTAGACCACAGTTTTATTAAACGCTATCTAAATTTTGTTTCAATAGTCGGCCGGTCATGTCTCTTAACTCCGTAGTCAACTAACACCGATTAATAACTATTGAAAGGCAACAAGAGAGTATGACTGGTAAGATAGTGAATCCTATGAGGCCTTATTCCTCAGGTCCCTGTGAAGTACTTTTAGACATGATACCCAGATCTCCCACGGTAATGTTACCAAGCGTGGGCGTGGATACTTTCGTGGAGGATGAAAGTAAAGACGCTTAGGTTGTCCACGTGAGCAAAATCCGCGTCATATCATTGGCTATTTCCAGACCCAAGGAAATGATCAAGAATACAACTGTGATCACCAGCATATCTTTCATTTTATTGCATGTATATTCATATGAAGACATCAATAATCATCGCAGTTATACACAAAAGAGCTGTGAAATGATCTTAAAAGCCTGAAAAAATATAAGGCTTTAATCTCACAGTTGTTTAAGTGTCTTTATATCTTTATCCGCCGGCAGTTCAAATATATCATCCTTCATGAATTCGCTTGCATGTATATTGATGTTGGTTATTAAGGGCTATGATCTCCCACTCGCTAAAAAGAAAATCAACACTAGAATTTACACTGATGACTGCCCACGACACTTTTCACAATTCAAATAGTTTATTGGTTCCCTTTCCAACTTTCTGAAAACTCTTCTCTAACCAGATAAGCTGCTTCTCAGTGAAAAAGTACTTTCCTTTGGTTAAAATATCCCTTTCCAATGTATCAAACAATGGGCCAGTATTGATCAGTGGTCCGGTATTAACCTCAGCTTCAGAAAAACACCAAGCAAGATCAAAGATGTCTGCTGCTGCGAAACACGGAAATCGGCTCGTTAAGAAAGAAACCTGCAGACCTTCGTACAACTGCTTACTCCCCCTTTTTGCTTCCGTGTATCCTCGCAGAAGCAGAAACGTTTCTGACTTTGAAAACTGGTGCAAACCACGCTGAAGTACGCTTTCTTCAATCAAGTCAAACATTTTACTGTCCGACTTTCTTGCTCTTCCAAGAGACCAAGCCACTTGACATAAATTACCATTGTCAAATTGTTCCACATCTCTTGACAGCAACTCACTTTCAATTTCCTCAACTAACTTGTTGTCCTGTCTTCGAGCAGAAACAAACGAGTAAAGGAGCAGAACAAGCTCGTGCACCCGAAACCTGCCAACATCGCGTTTTAAAACCTCATCCTTAACAAGATCAAATACTTTGGCATTTGTAACATCTCTTGTTGCAAAGGACCAAACAATTTGTAATAGTTTAGAATTGTCAAATCCCTGTAAACCTCTTAAGGCAAGCTCATTGTCTATGATATCGAAAAGCTTCTTCTCTCCTCCTCTAGCAAACTGATGTCTTCCCAAATTAGCTGTTCCTCGTCTCAAGTTCTTTTCTTCCACTCTGTCAAACAACGTGTCTGGCTTCAACTCGTTCTTTGCAAAGGGCCACTCAGAGAAAGCAAAGTCACTATAACTGCCCATAAACGAGACATCTCTTGATAGAATTTCTTTCGAGGAAATGTCGAGTAGTTCAACAGCATAGCCATTTGTCTTGGCAAATAACTTCGACATTACAGAAAGTAAGTGATCGTTAAAGTTAGAAATTTTTAACTGGCCGTTACGAATGGATTCTTGAAACATGAAAGGTATTTCTGAAGCTGTCAAGTCCAGGTTTATGCATCCACTTACAATCTGGCTAATATGTACATTGTCAAAGGCTGTGATATCACGAGACAGAATAGCTCTCTCACAAACGTTAACCAGTTTGTGTTCTTTTTCTCCAAGTTTTCCTAAAGCCCACATCACATTGGCAAGATCCCTTGGCTTACATTTGGCAATGTCTTTGGCGATACTAGTCAACAATGCCAGGTATGCGCTGTTTAATACTTGTCTTGACTTTCCATTCTCCTGTTTTAAAACTCGCCTCTGATTTCCATCTCTTCCGGTGATCTTGGCAATGCAATGAAGCATGGTCACTCTGTTCACAATGTCTGCTGAATTCTTGATTCTCTCAAACAACTCAAGTTGTTCTTTGACTGTTTCAAGTGACAATATTACCTTGCCGATTTTAATAACATCTTCAGATGGGCGCAGTTGACAAGAAAAGTAGACAACTGATGGTCTTAAAAAGTAGCTGCCAAATGTTCTTAGTTCACATTGATTTAGAATCCTGGGTGATGACCACGAAGTTTGGGACAAGTTTCTTAACTCTTTAAATGTGCATGAAGGAAAAACTCGTGTCAGACAACGACTATGCCACAGGGGGTGCAGGTTTGTAAGCATGGACAGAGCCCTCATTGCACACATTGTCACTTGGCAGTTCTTGCTGTGAGTCTAACAGAAGGTCCCCTTCAGTTTTTATTCCTGTGTTGAAAGTAACAAGAGTTCGAGGTCAGATTTAAAAGAAACACGTAGTGGAACAAAGGAGGTTATCACAACAACAACATACTTAATTCTTCACAGTTCACATTTATAAATTCAATTACTGCCAGCTTTTTAATGTTTAAAATAAATCTTTCCGAATTTATATTTCAATAGATCAATTTTGATATATTAAAATTCAGCCTAAAACAATAGACCTCAGTACGAGGCTCTGGGGAATAACTACAGAGTTTGTGGGGGTTTATTCCCCAGAGCCTAGTGCTGAGGTCTATTGTGTTAGGCTGAATTTTAATATCTTGAAATTGGTCTTTTAACGATAAAAATTAATGGTATAAACAAGGCGTTTCGACTGTGCTTCAGTCATTATCAAGTGAATGGTAAAAACATAATGGTAAAGATATATATAAATGCATGTAAGAAGTGTAAAAATTTAGCAGGTGTAAATAAAAAATGAAAACAAACAAGGAAAAACGAGTCAAAAGCTAATTAAAAACTTCAGCACGAATTGAGTCAGATTGTACATTGAGCGTAGATCTCAGTTTATGAATAACAAACATCTCATAGAGGAGGCTGTCAAATTTGTTCATGCACTTCATTAAGGCGCTAAAGTTCTTTGTAAGATCCTTTGGAGCCAAAGAATGTTTGTCACGAAGATGCTTGCCAATTAATGAAGAAGAGCTTGCCAATCGAAGAAGAAATTGGTCTATTTCAATTTCCCAGCAGAGCACAAGGTGCAAGCTACATGGCCTGTGGCCATTCACTTCAATGTTACACATGTAAATTGCAATGAGAATTGAGAACCCTGTCATGGTTAGTGCATGAGAGATCTGGGTTGGAAAAACTCATTAGCTCTCTACTCTGTCCAAGGAAACCAATTGTCTGTTTTCATGTGAAGTGGTCATGTTCCAAAATAATTTTAAAATTTCCTTTCCTTCTTAGGGTTTTAGTTTCATCAGATATGAGGTCCTCTAAGAACTTGATATTTTATAACATTTCAATTTAACAGGATTCTTCGTTTTGTAATGGAGCACATTTGAATATCCAAGCTTTTGTGTTGTGTGACATTAAAATGTCGGCCCAAAAGGGCTGCTGTGTAGGTCAGAAGATGAGTTATTGCTCATGTTTTTGCTAACTGAACAAATCTTGCTTTAGCAGAAGTATTAATTTCAATGTGTTAGAGTTCTAGATTAATAACGTTTTGTTTCAATAGCAACAGCAAACTGATGTTTCTGTTACTTTATAACTGCTACGTTAGCGCCAGATAGGCACCAACATAAATTTGAGTGAAACACTTCTCTGAATAGGACACGAAATCAATGAAAAACTGCAAAGACCTAAATCTTGGCGAGGTTGTTTATATATCAATCATATATCATATCCCATATTCTTGAGCTTATTTACTGAATGGCTAAAATTTATACTTTTGATGGCATAACAGGGAAAACCAGCAAGTGAAACTCTTAGGTTATTCATGACTAGTGTACGAGTCCAAAACAAAAGATTGTACAGTCTCGGACTTTCCAACATAAATCTTGGTATCTTTGTTTGCTCCTTTGAAGCTGATGTTTCGAGCGTTCACCCTTTGTCAGAGCGAATCCAGTAGGGGATTGTGAAGTATAAAATACAGGTCTTGCACAGTTTTACTTTAGAGAACCTGAACGGACTTAATTCTGCTACTCTAATGGCTTATGGAAAGTAACATTTTTCAACATTTACCGGTACTTGTTTTTTTCCAATCAGTGTAAAGGAAGTACACATGTTTCGCAAAGCATTTCCATTACATAAAAGAATACTTAGGAGAAGGTTAAGTACTGCTGAAGTTTGAATTTAATTCAGAAACAAACACATGAAGAAAACTCAAACTCTACAGAGTCTGTTGTAAAAGCATATAGCATATCAAGTACTGATTGAGAAAGTGTTTGAATTAGTAAAATGCAAGAGGTTATTTACATCATTTAGAAAAAAAAGATAATTGTTGGGATAGCAGCAGTGTAGATGGAATTTTGCAACACGGATAATTTGTTAAATCCCTTACAGCATTAATCAGGTTTGCTTTAAGAAACAACTTTGTAATTAATTCAACATATTTAACGTTACATTTTTAACATTCATATTGCTGTTATTCAGAATTAAAGCTATTACAGTTTGTTTTGTTTACCTCATTCATTTAATTCTATTGTTAGAATTTCATAGATCTAGTTTCAAGAAAAACATTGTTCACTATCTCCTCTGCTGTTCCCAATAACAGAATTGAACTTACAAAATGATTTGGAACTACTGATAGTGTCTAGTTCTAAATGCCAACACTACTAACCTTGATGGAAAGATTATTTGCTTGTATGTACAAGAAAGAAGCGTAGTGGTTGAAATACTGTAATTTTTCTTTAAATATTGACATGTCGAGTTTTGTTTAACTGATACGCTGAGTTTTAAATTACACTTGTATTTTCTTTTTTTAACCAGTAAGTTGTGTCGCTTAAAATTACTTTTTTATGAAATGGAAAACATTGTCTAAGAAGAAGGAAAATGCTATCTAATTGCAATAAAATTTTAACCTGGGTTGATAGTGTTTTTAGATTTGATAATGTATGCTGCACTCCGCACGTTCTTATTGGTTGATTACGTAATACGTTTTCGCCTCGTGTGTTGTAAGCTGTTCACTTCTGTTCGGTTCGCTTCTAGAGTTGTGTATTAAAAGGTGTCTTAAAGATAATTTGTTCTTAGTGACTTGAACAGATCCTCTTATCAGATAGATATATCTTTCATATTTAGCATATGTCCTCAAATCTCTTTTGAGGACCTTTGGAAGATCACCAATATTGACTTAAAATGAGATACTGTTTAAAAGTTCTGTCAATGTTTGATTTCTCTGTTGTTTACATGCAAGTGGAGTAGTACTTTGAATAGCTAGGCTGTTTATTACGTTTCCTACCGCATTTCTGTTGATCTAAGCTGTTACCTCCTCGCTGCTTATCTGCTAATAATGATGTTGGGCAATGCGAACATCAACATACCTAAACACCGCCGAAAGATGCAGATTTCAGGAAGGAAAATAAAAGAGAATCGTCAAAACAAATGGTTGCAACCATTGCGGAACGTTGACTCCGAATACTCACCTCGGAATACTGGGCTTCATGGCTTTAAATAAAAGCTAGTCGTCAACGTGGCGATAAAATCCGTGTTTGTCCGCCATTTTAAATTTTCAGGCGGGTTACCGCTGTACACTCGTTCCCAGACTCCCGTTTCCACGTTTCCACGTTTCCACGTTTCCACGTTTCCACGTTTCCACGTTTCCACGTTTCCACGTTTCCACGTTTCCACGTTTCCACGTTTCCACGTTTCCACGTTCCACCGTTCATCATTTCCCCGTTCCCGGTATTAGCAGCTGTTTCGACCCGGTTGTCTCAGCACGGTGTAGCAGCAAAAAATAGAGCAACCGGTTTGGGGCCCACTGAATTGTCTACTACATGTACATGGTGGTGACCTCAGATGAAACTCAAATTCAATTGTTTGCGGATTGGTGCAGAACGTGTGACCTTGAACAATAGGCTTAAATTAAATCCAGAGATATTATGTCCTATCCCGATAAGGAGATTGCGGACAGAAAACTGTTCCGCAGAAAATACATGGCCAAACAAGGAACAGCATTTCCGGAATTTACGGAGATGATGACAACTAGGTACACCGAAATTTTCGGAAATTTCTTGCAGGGAATTAGTATACCGTTCCATTTGATTTTCGTCCCGGAATTTCCGGTTAAACAGTTTCGTTTTCGGAAATTCCATAATTAGCGGTTTTTTTGGAAACCATTCAAGGTAATTTCCGTACCATTTGGTTGAATGGAAACCGCTTCATACTCTAGTACCATTCAGGAAATCGATGTCGTGAGCAACTTCTGCATACTCCACTTACAGACGAAATCGCAACACATCATCACTTCAAATTTATTACCTCACCATTATTGTATACACCACCGTCTTGCAAGATAACACATTTCAAGTAAATACTCACAATACTCGTCATAAAAAATATTTTAAACAAGTCGTTCCACTATTAAGGAGCTGGCTGGTCTCAATCAAACCTTTTTAACTTTTTAGTACGTCACCTATTTAAGGACTCAAGTATACTACAAACTAGACGTGCTTCAAAATTAGCCTATCAGTAGCCACAACGATAAGGCCTAGTACACATTAGCGACACAACGACGTAAGAAGGAAGTCATGCCTTTGTTTTTGCAGTGTGAACATCCTGACATAATGCATAATAGCAATATAAAGCCTGGTTCAAACTAGCGACATAACGACATCGTCACGAACGACATCTTTGTAGTGTGAACATGTGGACATAATGACATATTAGCCACATAACAGCATGAACATAATGCCACAAGGGCAAAAACTGATCTTTTCCTTATGATTGTATGTCGATGTTCGCATTGCGACAAAAGCTGTTAGTCCTTATGTCAATGTGTCGTTTCAAGTGTCGTTAGGTCACAAGTGAGAACTTGGCCAAACTGTTTATAAAAAGAAAATGAATTTTATCGCAAGGTTTTATACTGCTGGAATCAACCGTTTTAGTTTTTAGATAATTTGGTTTTATCAACTGGGTTGGGTTGTAGTTGTTGTAATTTTGGTGTATTCGCTAATAACAAGCAATAAAGTCTGTTAAGAAAACCCGTTGTCCAAAAAATATTTATTGTCGCGTGTTGACAATTAATTAGCGCTCTCAACTTCTATTGTTGTGATTTCAATGGTAGAGCTGTCCCATTCTTCCCATGGGCTTTTCCGTTGGAGTTTGTATGCAAATCTAGGGTTGAAAGTGGAGTTCAGTGCGCGACTAACGGAGCGGAAAACTCGAGCAGTTAGCTAAGCCGAGAATATATTCACTCTGTCTCTCTCTCTCTCTCATCGCCAAAGCTGAGGCACGGAGCTGATTCGCTTGAACAAACTATTTGAATAAAACAATGAACTCCTTCAAGTAATGAACTTTATTGAAAGACGATTAGTTTTACACAAACAGTGCTGAGAACTTTATTTCACTGGTATTCATAACAACCAAACTTCAAACATTCGTCTTGAGTTTCATTTTGCTGTGTATTCAATTCCTTTGCTAGTTGCTCAAGATAGCATACCTTTGCAGTAGTGTAGCAGCTGTCCAAAGCTGCTTTTGTTTTATCACTGTAGCAGCTGCTATTGTGTTAGGGATAGGGGCATTGTTTCTGTTGTTTGTTCTATTGTACTCTCAAAGGGTAGCAAGCCAATCATGTGAGACCTTAGGAGAGCTGCTACATCACCCTACCTTTGAGGTTCCAACGTATTTATAATGAAAAAATCATATGACCTCTGGTACTAAAAATAATTCTATGACATCATTCTACCCATTTTAAGATTATGACGTAATACTTCCAATGACATCCCATTCCTATGATGTCAATATTCTATTTTTAGATAATGATGTCATCATTTTGATGACGTCAACCCCTTAGGGTATTGTGACGTCACTGTGTCCCCGTGTCCCTGTTGCAGAACCGGTGTTTTCCTACTACTAATTTCACTTTGTTGGTTTCTACGCTGTTTGCACTCCAGTTGATTGAATGACCAGGCCAAGCCCCATTATCCCAGAACTTCTTGTTTCAGACCTGATATCTACATACAAATTCTCCTTTCTCGTCAACCGTATAATTCGTTTAGTACTAGTTAAGAGAATTTAATTCTGCGAACATTTCGCTTGGCGATTGGACAATTAGAAAAGGCAATTCAAAATCGCATACTAATCATATGGATTGTTAACAATGCCCCCCTCCCCACCCCCTGGTGATCAGTTGTGCAATTCTTCTAACCTACACACCTAGTTTGGAATTGATATTCAGACGAGAATTAAGATTTTAATCGTCGTTAGCCACCAGCTTATCAATAACCGTTCTGAAATTGTGCATGTATATATTAAGATAATTTGAGTAACAAAATAAATAATTGTACCAACGAGAACTTAATTAGTTGTGATACATCAGAAACCTTGATCCGCGAGACGTTCGATTTTCGATTAAAATTACGTCCCCGTCTACTTACACCTTGAGAAACAATTAAAAATACCGTCCATTTTGTGCTCAAATGCATTATTATTATTTATATGTATTATTTATTCGGAACGCATCGAGAAATGCATGTGTGAAATACCCCCGTTTCCCCAATCTTTCCTCGAAAATAACCTGATAAAAATAGTAATTCCAAAAGTACGTCTCTGTTAGTGCTTATCTTTGAGTACTCTTTGTATAATTCTAATTCTGATTCAACATCGTTTCAGGCAAATCCCGAGTGAGGAACTGGAAACAAGTGAAGCCACTGAAAGTTGCGTAAATCGTGTATGAATAGGGTTGGGTGGGTAGGGAAGGAAAAGGATAGTTTAGGAATTTCACATACGCCAAGAAGCCGGGCTGTATATGATGACATTACCGATTAATGATCATTTATAAGAAAGATTGGCAGTGCCTTATGGGTACACGTTAAAGTCCTTCACTGATGGATCTGCAAGTGGTGTGAACTGTGAACGAAAAATGAAAAGATATCAAACACATGTCGAGGCCAGGAGTCACTACAATTAATGAACAAAATTCGTGCCAATCGACTAGGCTACTACAACAAACGTTGCAATCTGATTGGCTGAGCTATGGTACCATTTCGTAATATAATTGCTCCAATCTGATTGGCTGAGCTATTGTGCACCATCATCTGAACGCTTTAAGAAGACAGCCTTTAACTCTGAACACTGGACTCACCCCCCTACCTCCCCCGGAGTCACCCGTGTTAAGGTCTTGCGTGTTACAACCAAAAAACAATTGTGTGTGCGTTGCGCCGATTGGAATTCGGAAACCAGAATGAGACTGTAATAATAATAACAGTTTGTGTATATAGCGCAATTTCCATTGCTGTTCAACAGCGCCAGCATATCTCACCTGTTTAGTAAACTCGTCAACACAAGCCATTCTAATGCGCTCACTGGTTGCAGGACTGTCCAGCCTGAATATCCCTTCAACACCTGACTCGCGTCTGTAAAGCAAAATAAATATTGACAAAATGATGGCCTGAAAGTTAGAAATATTAGCGACAAAACGAGCAGGAAAATAGTGTCGAAGGCAAACGTAGCACTATAAGTAAGACACAGTTACCGACATCAGCAAGCACCTGACTACAAGTCATTTAATGACTGCCATGAGTCACACAATAGCCGGTCCTGTGATAGCCACTACTAGTCACGCAACACGCAATGACTGCCAAAGGCCACGCAATAGTCATCGGATGACTATTGCGTCACACATACGTCATTTGATGACTGCCGTATGTCACGCAATCGCCATCTGATGACAACTGTCACTCAGTAGTGATCCGATTACCGCCACAAGTCACGCAATTTTACCTGGCAGCCATGACAGCATCTTTGATGGCGTAAAACACGGAGGAAGCCAGGAATAACGGAGGTTCTCCTACAGCCTGAAAGCACAAAAATCAAGCGTTTATAAATGTTAAAAAGGGTACGTTTTGTCGCATGCTCAGAGAGAGAATGACCACAAGCATCATTCATACTTTTGAAGAATACACAGCTTTTTCGTTTGGTGCACTTCGGAGAAGATGAACATAAAACTCCACTGGTATGTCTGCAAATCCGGGAATCTTATATGCCCCAGGTCCCGTCGTCCACGGAGAGCCGCTCTGAGAGTATCGAAGTTCTTCCAGGGTAAACAGACCAAGTCCCTGCACAAAACCGCCTTCGACCTGAAAGAGCGCAAATTTAAACGAAATGCTCAGTAAATAATTAATCAATCAATAGATCAAGGTCTGAATTGGGAGTGGTAGTCTTGGGCTTTGCTGAGAACTTGGGTCAGAACATATACCAGCAATTATCGGACGACTGGTACAGCGATTATCAGTTGAGTAAGACGCGACGGATCTTTGGTGACGATGTTTTGGACTTAAAATTACGGTGTCGCCGCGGGCCACTTTCCTCGTTTCCAGTGGTAACAATATCGTCGCCTGCAATTTCGCGCGTTTTACTGCCAATGACGTCAAAGGCCGACAGCTCAGGTTGCCACTGGAAACGGAGCCAGTTGCTCGTGACAACAACACTAGTTGAACCTGGTTCCCAGAGTTTCGCTGCGCCTTACTCAAGTGATAATCGTAGTACAGGTCCTCCCGTGTTTCTGAGGCCAGACATACATGACAGATCTTATAATTAATGACTGCGACGCAGCTAGTTCGCAGAGTGAAGATGTTAAACTGACCTGTCCAATGTCGATAGCTGGGTTCAGGCTTGTACCAACATCCATCACGATATCTGTACGAAGAACCTATCAAACAAGTCATGAATAATCACAGATCTAACAAATTACTCTTGCTACAAAGCGACTGAAAAAAAGATTTATGCCACGAGTTTGAGGTCTAAGATGAAGCAGGCAGTTACTTTAAGATTGAGTAATAATAACGAGACACAATCCCTTCAAATCGAGTCCTTGACATAACGTGACAGTAGTGTGACCTAGTCCCTCAAGATATCGTGACAGTGTGTGACCAAGCCCTCATAACCATAGCTTCACAACCTTATGCCAATATGAACTTTTTAAGATGGAGTGATAATAAGATGAGACACTGCCCCTAGACCGAATCCTTGAGATGACACGAGTGTGACCTTTTCCCTCAAGATGGCGTGACAGTATGTGACCAAGACCTCATAACCATAGATAGCATCACCGTCTTTTGTCAATGTGTCATGTCAGCTAACGAGCAAAGTCTGAAGAATCTATTGAGCGGCTTCCTGGGTCAGCTAAAGATTGCATAAGGAAGAGGCTATCAATATGACTGGCCGCTCCATACCTGGTGATCTCCCGTGAGGCAGTCAACCTCCACTTCAGAGCAGGAAGCACCAAAACAGAAATAATTAAACACTCGGCCGGTGTTGGTCTTCCAGTCGTATCCTAAATCAGGTGTTCTGAAGGAAAGGTAAAACCTTTTATTACACCTTAAACTGGCTAATTCATGGCACAGGCGATTTGTTTAGTGATGTCCAAAGCTCCACTTTCATGTCAAGGTCATTATTCTTTTTGGTGAAAATATTTTCACCAGTTGCAAATTCGGCATTCAAATGTTCCAAACTGACGGACCTCCAGCAAAGAACAAAATTATTGTGTATCTCTAGTCTCTGCAAACTCCCTATCCTAATCTAGCCAGATCCAAAACAACGAAACCAAGTCGATATTTTGATAAAGGGCTGAATTTTTTTCACCCTAAAATGCTGGATGTTACAGCCCCCCTCCTTTTTTCCATGTATTAGTACAAGTATTTACCTTACAATAGATCTATGATGCTTTTGTTAATTCCCTAGTTTTATTCATTATTGAATTGACTATGGGTACAGATAAATCTGTGCCCTCAATATTAGATGGCTGTTTGTAGCCATCTAGAAATTCTGACGTAACAGGCAAGATACTGATTGACAATGACAAACTTATCGCTAACAATTAAACCACATTAACCAATCGAGGCGGTCTCCCCTTTAAGCCTGGTAGTTTTTCTGGATAAGTTGCTGCAATTAATAAACACTTTTTAACGGCAAATTAATGATGATAATGATGATTAAACTCGTTTTGACTAGAACTATGTAACTGTCGTTTAACGAAGCCTTGGGGCTGCTTTCACCAAGCAGATTTCCCCAGCGTTGTGCGGTCATCACACTTGAGAATCTTAGTCCCAATAAATATCTCCACGCAACGGTACACGCAGCAAAAACAGATCAACAAAATATTTAAATTTGCATTCTCCTTACCTGTAGAATCCATTAGCAGAAAGATTGACGCGATCAAAGTAGGCAGAGCGAACCTAGCAAAAACAAAGGTTTCCTTAACGACATATCATAGGATTCAGGGAAAATGGTATAGCTTCTTGTTGTTCATTATTTCTGTGGCGTTCCCAGACGCACTGTGCTTTCTCTTATGAAGTGAATTACAGTTGAACTTCGTCAATACAACCACCTTTGGGTCATAAAACTGTGGCCGTATTTCAAATATGAAAATGGATCTTTAAGTGTTTTTGTCAGGCAAAAAAGGGGGCGCCATAAGAGGTGGCCATATTGACAGGGCCGGTCGTAAGCTTAGGTTCCACTGTAACAAAAACATATAAACCAGAACGTGAATGAACACGGTTCTTAGATACACCTCGGGCGATCAGATTTTTAATCTGTAATACAAGTACAAGTTGCTTTTGGAAAAAAGGTAATGATTGACCAAAAAGTGATAAGGGGTTCTATTGACAGTGGTATTTATTGCGAGATTTTAGGAATTAGCACGAAACAACAAAGATAATTTATGAAACTGCCTGATGAATGAATTGACTAGGCGACGAATAGACGAACTGAGTGACAAAAAGACATACATACAGAAAGGCAGACAGACAGACAGCTTTCACAGACGGTGAAGTGCATCGACCGATAGTACTAATATAATACTGATCATCCAATCAACGATGGAATGCTATCAACGTACCCAGTCTTCCCATGTTCCTTTAGGATTTTCCATTTGATATGGTTTCAACCGCTCAAGGATTTTCTCGCAGGCAATCTGCCGAACCATACAACACAAAACGTTAGTACATGTAGGTTTTCTTTTTGATTACAGGAAAATGAAGGTCCTGTGTAATTATAGGCTAGTCTTTTGTGTTTGACCTACTTGATACACTGGAGATACACCGTCGCTTTAGCCTCGATTTCCGCCGCTCTGTTGAGTCTTGTCTACGTTTCTCTACGCGGGGCGAGTGGGCTCCATTTCCGAACAGTGGCTGGTAATCGAGCCTAGATACACTGGAGATACGCTTCTGACATCCGTCATACTTGTTTATTATTTGTATACTTTCTACAGGAGGTCTAAGCGAGCTATACGCTATGTGAGGAAAAAGTCGTAGTTTTCCATATGTATCAACAATTATACATCTGACCATAGTTAATTGACGGTAGCAACAGCGGAATGATCGAGAGAACGCCACAAATCAATTTCCTTGATCATTTTACGAAGTTTCACAAACGTAAGCTAGAATGATTCGTTTGCTCAAGAGAAAAGGTTTTATTGTGATGGCGATTCGATTTAAATTATCTTATTAACTTCCAATTCTCGGTTTTCATCAGTCACGTGATCAAAACTAAAAATCGTAACCGTTCAATAAATAAATTCAAGAATCTGGGATATGATAGATGATTGCAATATAAACAACCTCGCCAAGAATCAGGTCTCTGCTGTTTTTAATTCGCGCGCTATTCGCAGAAGTGTGTCATCCAAATTTATAGAGATTTATATGGGCCGCCATGTTGGTGCCCATCTAGATGGGCACAAACATGGCGGCCGGAAACCAACAGAAACATCTGTCACTGAGTTTTATTACAAAAGCGTAAATTTATCTCTCGAGGAACTCAAAAAATAATACTTTTCCTAATACAAAAACCCGTTCAGATAGCATAACCTATCGCAAAACCAAGAACCCATTCGGGACAAAAAATCGTCTCAATATTAGTTTTCAGCTGCTCTTATACCTCATTAAAGTAAAATATCAATAGGATCAATAGTTTTGTAGTTTGAATTTTAGTGACGTCATGTGAAAAGCGGCAATAGATTAAAGAGCGTTCTCACTCCCGTGACCAGCAGCCAGGCAAAATGGAAGTGTTTAGATAAGAAAAGAATTGAACTCCCATAGGATTGACGAAGGCATAGGATTGACGAAGGCTCCGACGAAGGGCTAACGATCGAAACGTCAGCTTCCGAAACTCTTTACGGTGGACAATTCACATTATCAACCCAGTTGATAAAACCAAATTATCTTGTAATACTCCCACCGACGCAGCACCACAGTTTCTTTAGAAACTTGCCCCCTTTATCCCATAGGATTGGTTAGGGACGTCAACATGGCCGCTGTCTCATGGTTTTGGAACATCAATATGGCTGCACGCTATCGGCCATACTCGTATTCTCGGTATAGGACTGGAACTAGCTTACAATGGAGGCTCATGAGAAGGGCACAATCCCATAATACACCTCTTTTACCCCCAAACAGATTTGCATACGCATTGTTTTCGACTACTTTTGGGACACCTTCATGTCCCATGGGAAATTGCAAACAATGATGATGCAAAATTTTGGGGGATAAAAGAGGTCTATTATGGGATTTGTGCAAGTAGAGAATAAAAAGAGATAAGTGTCATTTACATTTGAAAAGACTGCCTGCATTAGCCTCAGTTTTAAGCTAGACCCGGTCCAATACCGAAAATGGTCTATTCACTAAGTGCCTTACTTTGACAGCCATGCCGTTCAGATCAGATGAGGCTGACGCTGCTGTCGGAGAAGTGTTTGCAACTGTATTAGTGCTTGTTTCAGAAATGTGGATTTTATCCAATGGAATGCCGAAACTACGAGCAGCTACCTGCGAAAAAAAAAACCAAGATAAACAATAAAAGAAAAGAAATCAGTTGATTGAATTCAAAGCAAACACCTTTTTATCCATGGGTATATTAAGCCTGGTGGTTTCCTGAGGTCTCCTCGCCTAACAACCCTGCTATATATTTTTAAAATTTGTTATACACATAAAGGCAAATAAATGATGATATTGGCAGGACTGCATCTCACTAAAAAAAAGAGCCATAGACTTCGTTGAAGGCGTAAACGGAGAGGGGTAATGAGGAAGGCGAAAATCCCCCCCTCCATCCATGTACGCTCTCTCTCTGCTCTCCCCCGCTTAACGCTTGCTACGCAGGCTATGAGCCAAAGAGTGCCCAGACTAACCTAATCTGTTGCCAAAACCAACCACAATTGCACGAGTAGCTTTGTAACTGAAACCGCTCTGCTGTAGCTACAGTCAGCTCTCCGCTAACGGACACTCTCGTAAACGGACAGCTATACTAATGAACACATTTTCCAATTCCCGAGGGTGTCCGCTTACGAGAGAGTTGACTGTAGTTATTTGGTTCACCAGGAGGATTTTTTTCTCACCTGCACCATTTTGGTGTGTAGTCCTTGCCCCATTTCTGTTCCACCATGAGTCAAAAGAACTGATCCGTCTGTATACACGTGAACTAGCGCCCCTGCCTGCCAGAAAAAAAAGAATTAATAGACAACAAAAGAAATGCAAAATGCTCGAACTAATTGTTTGACTAGGCGGTTTTTATAACACTAAATTGTAAAGTAACGATTCTCTGCTTAATTTTAGCAACTACCTTGTGCTGCGTGTGTCTGTGAGGTCGACTAAGATTAAATCTGCATACGAGCCAAGTGGCCCATCAGGCCGGAGCTGATCTCCCGTTTCTGTAGCATGAAGCGCCTAGGAGTATTTCTACTCCCCCTGGATGGGATGCTAGTCCACCGCAGGGTTACCCCTAGCATTACATTCGCCGGTAACCATTTATACAACTGGACAGAGAGAGGCGCTGAGATTAAAGTGTCTTGCCCAAAAAAGAACATAACACAATAGACCCTTTGCATAAATGGCGCCTAAATTTGAATAACAATACTTCTACGTCCTTAGCCTCACATTCATGTGAAAACTCCCTTGTCTGAAAACATGAGCACGAAGCTAAGGATGTATAAAGTATTGCTATTCAAATTTAGGCGCCATTTATACAGTAAGGGTCTATGTCCCTGGCCAGGGCTCGATCTGGACTCGAGCGCACTAACCATGAGGCCATCTCGTCTCCACGAAGTCGAACAAACCACCTCTGAAAACAACCGCTTAACATTTTTTGATCAGTCAAGTTGCTAAAGGATTTGCTATGGTTTACGTTTCATACATGCTTGGGCCTATGTTTCGTTTGATTCAAATTTAAAGTTTCAAGCACAATTTTAATCTTACCTGATTCAAGAAGAGTGCAGTGAAACTAATACCAAACTTGGTGGGTGTTAAGGCGATGCCTCGCTTTTTCCAACGGTTTTCCCTTGAACGGAATAAAATAAACGTAGAAGAAACGAATTAACAACTGATGGTAATCAACTTTATACGTATGGTAACAGTGACAAAAACGCGCCATAGATTCGTCTTTTTTTTGTTTTTGAAGTAATATATCAAACAACGAGAGACAGTGTTTCATCGGGATATCCAAACACCGAGAAGAGAGTTGAAAATACCACACGCAGCGGAGTCTTTTTGACGAAATTCGAGGTGTTTGGATAGCCGATGAAACACTGTCTCGAGTGTTTGATATATCTTCTCTATCGAAACAAAAACTAAGGAGTAAACAGAGAAGTAAAATCGTCATAACCTATGTTAATTAAGACCGGGTATCCAAACCTACTTAAAGGTTGTGATTTTCTTTGTTTTAACTTGATGAACTATTAATAAGTTTGAAAAGACCACTTCACTATCCAAGAAAGAATAACAGCCACTTTAAATCTGAACATAACTTAACGTACGTCCAATTGTTTAACCCATTTTCTGTGGGCTTAACGTGCGTAAGGCGGCGCAATCTCCGTAGCATTTCAAGAGACACCTGTTTTTAATCTTATTCGATATTATTAGCACTTGGACGGGAGGGGGGGACTGAAAACTGATTGGTCAGTTTCAAGTCGTGATGGTATTGACTGTACTTCAACGGGTCAGACTTAACACACCATCGACTGACAAACATTTTACACTTCACTTTGATAACTTCCGTTCAGGTTGTCGAAACATCAGTCACCAACAACAGCTCTTTTCAGAACTAACATCAGCCAGACGATCACACAATCAAACCATTTACTATCAAAATATTACGGAATGGACGACAATTCAAACCTGTTAAATGCCTCAATGTGCTCCCTTCTTTCTTCATATTTACATTTGTCAACCAACTCGTCCCAGACCCGCTGGATGTGGCAACTGGCCAGTTCTTGATTAAAATGAGTTACATCTCCTTCGTGATAAAAGTTCAGCTCTCTGACCTAACAACGAAAGAAACACCATTTGAGTATGCCTTCATCTTACATGGAAACCAGTGTGACAATTCGTATGCTTTGAGACTGCGATCAGTTTGGAGGCGCAGTTGCCTGATGGGATGTTCGTTGGGCCGCGGGTTCCAGCCCTTCAAGGCCTGGGTCATCACGCTGTGTTCTTGGGCAAGACATTTCACTCTCAAAGTGCTTGTCTATCCAGGTATATAAATGTGCACCTTGCCTAGCATACAATCACAGCCTGGTCACTCGCGCCTGACAAAAGCGCGAGCTTACTCGCAGGTTCTTACCCTCTTAGCTCGCGATCCCTGCCCTCAAAAAGTTTTAAATCATTTGGTGAACAAGAATTCAGTCCAGGATATTGCTTTAGCGAACTAACCTGCCTCTGTGAAATACCACACGTGACTGCAATATCACCGATCCATGATTCAGCAAACATCATACCCTACAGAAAAAAAAATATTATGAAAAATACAGTTCACATTTTGTGATAAAAGGAGACCATCACAGTGGAACCCGCGGTACGCAACACTCAAGTGACTGAAGGTATTTCGCATCTTGCTTTGTATCAAATCAAAAAGATACCGCCATGTCCCCAGTCCATCTCATTAAACCGATTCTGCAATTTGACAGTGCACTATAAAAGGTTTCAACTGGAGCGGAACACACGCAAACAGGAAAGAACCCATTTCAGAGACTTCACCGTCAAGCATGCAAAATCAACCAATAGAATCTAGGAGATAACTAACCTGCGGTCCGCCAAATCCTCTGAACGCAGTGTTTGATGGGATATTAGTCTTACAAATGTAACCTTGTCCCCGGATGTTAGGGATAAGATAGCAGTTTTCCATGTGGAAAAGAGCTCGTTCCATAACCTACAGGCGATAAAACGATAAAAACAGATCAGATGACAATGTTAATTCATGAAACTTGAGGAATGAAAGTTTGGCGTTACATAGGCAAGGTTTAGGACAAATTTTAGAGTCACGATTTTAGGACCACGTTTTAAAGGACACGACCGCACTAATACGTTTTCGTATGAAAAAGCATACGTTTTGATGCATTTTTGCCGCCTATCGTCCACACTAAACGGATCGAAAACGCTGATGAAAACGATTTCAAACGTTAAACCTTTTGAAAATGCATCGTTTTGAAAACGCGCCGTATCTAGTGTGGATAGGTGAAAACGGAGGCTTTTGAACATGGTGCCGAAAAAAGAGTCATATACTCTCATTTCCAACAGCATTTTCGGGTGATAGGCGATAGGCGATAGGCGAAAACGTATAACAAAGTATGCGTTTTTGAATGAAAACGAATCAGTGCGGACAGGTGAAAACAAAACGAAAATCCCAGTGATGTCGAAAATATTTTGCTTCGTTTTCGTTGGGGGAAAACGGATAATTTTAAAAACGCATTAGTGTGCTCGGGGCCAAGGCTCATCCCTTGGAGGTGCTGGGCGTCGCGCCATTTTTAAACAACTTACAGCTTTGGACAAATCAAATGAATTTCCAGCATTGCTGTACATCTTAAGATCCAGAGCTTGGATCTTCCCATTCGTTGTGAAGCCAACCTAAAGAAACAAACCAATGCAAACAGCCGGTAACACATAACTGAACGAAGACCTCGAAGAATGCAATCGTTTTTCCCACAGCTAAAGCAAAGTGCGGGTAAATTATTTGCCTTTATACGCATAACTTTTGCCACGTTTATATTGCCAAAGCAACTTACCCATTACTCTCTTATCGGTAACGCTTTAGCTATTTCATTACTTGTGACCTTTTAATTGATAAATAGGTTATGGAACTTAAGATATAAATGTGCGGCCACGGTGACTAATTAATGTCCAGCTAGATCACGAAGGTTAAAATACCCTTAACCGTCTCCAATCAAGTTATTTTTCTAACGGTCGTTAATCCAATCGCACTAGGAAAGCAGCCTGTCTTAGGGTAGAAGCTGCCACGTATCATAGAAAACAATTAGAGACCAAAAACGTTTGTGACAACGCAAAAAAAAACGGCTGCGGAGGAGACTAGCATAAACCCCGCGCATAAATAAACGAGTGACTGATATATGAAGTACCTTGTACTTGGCCAAGAATGGGTGCCTTGTGCCAGTGCTCATCATGTCCTCATCTCGATCAAGCATGCATCGCACAGGCTTACCAACCCTGACAACAAACACAATCATCTTCATGTAAAAGGTACACGAATTTTACTTTTGCGATCTACACATGCTAAAAAAACAACAGGCAAACATGTTGCCATAGAAATACTTATTAACTCACTTGGCAGCAGCCACCGCCACAACACTGGAAAGGAAGCAGTTCCGGCTCTCTTTTCCTCCAAATCCACCGCCTGAAGATATAGGCCACAAAAAAACGTCATTGGTGAGAACGCTCACCTCTTGTACTTAATCTATTAAGCCCCAGCCCCAGTCAAACGCACGCAATGCAACAAATTGCAACATTGTTGAACACATATCGTACAAGATTGGCCACCCAGCTGAAATAATTACATTGCAAGATGTTGGAAGGTGTAACAGGGTTGCCAAACGTTTGTTTGTGCCCAACAGTCATGCAATATGTTGCGTTGGAACGTTAAGTGTGTTTGGCTGGACTCTATCGATTTAAAACCTGTCAAACCACTGTACATGACTTAATGAACTAAGTGTGCTGATACTATGTCAGAAGTTGTTTCTACAGTCGAACCTCGAGTAACGACCACCTCTCTACGACGACCATCTTCTTCACTCCCCAAGGTGGCTGTTGGGGAGAGATAATCTGGTTTTATCAACTGGGTTGATAATGTGAATTGTCCACCGCAAAGAGATTCGGAAGCTACGGTGGACAATTCACATTATCAACCCAGTTGATAAAACCAAATTATCTTGTAATACTCCCACCGACGCAGCACCACAGTTTCTTTAGAAACTTACCCCCTTTATTCGTTTGTTGGGGAGAGGTTCGACTGTACTGAGAAAATGCCACACCTGTAGACTCTGCATTGGAATTCTTATCAAAGTTTAGACAAAGTTCGACTCGAACCAATGCAGCCAGCGGTTTCTCCTTTGACACTACGTGATCTGCAGGGCGGCCTTCAGGGGATCTGCAGGGCTCTTGTGCTTCACTGTACTACATGTGCAGTGCAGTTAGCTGATCTTTGGTGATAATTTGCATTTTGTACTAGCGAATCTTTGCGGATTTGCTTTGTTACCTTACAAGGTGATTGTGTCTACGATATTCCTGAGTCTGAAAGCCTCTTTGCAAATAGTTTACAATCCTCTTTTAGTATGCACCGGTCCCTTTCTTTCCTGACGTAAAGTTTGATCTCCTTTGTTAACACAGCAAATTGACTTAGGAAAATGTCTCACCCATTCGTTTGACCCGCACCACAATTCTATTGGCAGGAACTCCCAAAGCTTTTGCGGCAAGTTTCTGTGGATTTGAATAGAATAAGAATAGAATTAGGACTGATTGCAATGTGGCTCGAACAAGGTTAAGGGTAGGGTTGAAATTCACCTTTAAGCCAGCTGAACAACTATTTCTCACCTGAGTCAATGTTGGATTCTGAGTGGAAACGAAAAGTTCCATCTCACCATCTTCCCCTTTAGGAACAGCTATTGTGGCTTGTGTCTCTAAATAGAAGTGTTCCTGCAACAAGAGTTGTATCATTTCAATATTCTCACCACCTGCATCTTAAATTCTGTACCCACATTGATAAGATAATTTCCTCAGTGGTCACTGGATTACGTCTAACCTGTCCGCCAACTCTCATCTCTCCTTCTAACACGTGATCAGATTCAGCAAAACCAGTTTCCAGGTCCCCTTTCTGAATACACATTGGTGTAGATTCCAAGAACGACTCAGCTGCTATGGCCTCCTGTTAATTAAGAAATAATAATAATTACTTGTCACACTATTAATTGCATAATTTCTATTAATTGCATAATTTCATTTCATTTCTCATTGTACAACTGACCATGGATGATGTTCCATAAGAAACATGTTTTGTCTTCATTAAAAAATGAACTTCAAAAGCATCGTATGGTTCATCAAAACAATAATAATAATAATAATAATAATAATAATAATAATAATAAAACAGATGATGGCGTTTTAATTTTTAACCATTCCTTAACCTTTTAACCTTGTATATAGCATATATTTTATTAAGCGAACATTATGAACAATAATAATCGATATTATTATTAACAACAGTTCTAATGAACTGAGATTTAGAAATCATATGAAACTAGGGCTGACTTTATTGTTCTTCCGCACCAGACCTCCATCACATTCCTGACATGAAACACCACTTCCGGGGAATCTGGATTTGCGCATCTTCAAGTTTTCAAGTCTGTACTTTGTAATCCGTGTCAATCTTCTCCATCCTAAACCATCCTTGTCCCTTAATGGTTTATCATTACCTCTTTGGTGTTCTTCTATCCTAGTTAGCTATTATTTTAAGGTTTCCTTCAATTTAAAGGCAATTTAGTATGTTGCTCCTTTAAAGCTAAGTCCGTCACGAAAGGGGCGAACAGGAAAATGGTAGTAACTAGTATGTACCTTGTGTTGACTTAGTACAAGTTAATTATTTACCTCAATGGTTAATATTCTCGGTAAATCCTCGTAAGTGACCTTTACCAAGTTGGCTGCTCTTTGGGCCTGGGCCTGAGTTTCAGCGACAATAGCGCCAATCACTTGTCCCACGCATGTCACCTGAAAAGCACAGAACAGCTCAGAGGGGGAGGGGTAGGTACATTCTTAAAGTCATTTGAAATCAAGTTTAAGATGTTGGAGAAGTGACTAAAGTATTATTATGTCTGAAACGATCAAGAAAAATCGAAGAAAATCCAATTGTCTTCAAAGGTTTTCGGTTCCGCGCCTCTCATTAGCTAATACTACATTTTCAAAATTGGACAGGTACCACACAAACAAAAGTAAGGTAAGCTTTCTTCCATTTCTAACTCTATCTGACAGCTCCCCTAGGCCTGCAGATTTAAGTTCTCCAAAATCTCAAAATTTGTTTTCGTAACACTGTCCAAAGCAAGAAAACAGCTTGGATTGCAACTCGTTGATTGAATCTCAGTGCAAGTCTACCTTCTCTGAGGCAAAGACTTCCTCATCAGATATCACAGGTCCTGTTGCATTTTGGCCTGGTACATCGTCAACTCCAATGTACGTCTTTACTCCTGGCAAACGCAATGCCTCACTTGGGTCTACACTCCTGTGTAAAATACGAAGAACACAAGCGACAAGCTTAAATACAAATCCATTTAGACAACTCAGGTTTCAAACCAGCTCTTTCAGTTACAATTAGTTTAAAAACCAGTTTGCCCATGAATTAGCGGTCTTCTACTCAAACTCAACTCCTTCCACAAGAGAGAGACACCGCGCTTCAACCCACAAAATTCCATTCAGATGACGTATTTCTACAGAGATTCCCTGATTGGCTGTTGCTCAGGTTTGAACTTTCGTCAGCGGGCACGAACCAAACAGATGCCCTGCAGTAGGGCTACGTCATCAGATTGAAATTTTCAGCTGAAGTCTCCGAATCATGTCGCGAGAAGGGCTAGAAAGAAGCGCGTATGAAATCAGCGCTTAACTACTGCTCGGCCCAGAGACCGTCTATTTTGTCTTAAGTTCGTCGAGACCTCAAGGAAAAAAATTAAGTCAGGAATAGGAGCTCCTGACAAAAACCTTTTTTTCGTCCACTTCGCGGTCGCACGAAAAGTCAGGGTTTCACAAAACATACAGTGATGAACTTACAAGATTCTTGCATGAGCACGTTTGCTGAAAACTGCTGCTAAGTAAAGCTCGCCTGAAAAAAAAGAGAAAACGGTGCAGCTGTTAATTGAAGCCTTTCAAAAATGTCTTTTATAAGAACACTTTTCTTCACAGAGTAAAAGTTTGAGTCAAGTATTGTGCTAGCTTTTGCTAAAACAGTCATTTAACGTGCTATTGTTTAGGAAAGCTATTGAGCAGTAGTTTCAAGTGGTACTGTTTATCGTGCTGTACACGGTGGTTCTAACTTTTAAGTCTGTGGATTAAACCCTAGTGTGTGACCATTCAAATAAAAGCTATTGAGCAGTACTGTCATGTGGTACTGTTATTTAAACTGCACGAGGTAGATAAAACTCCCACGCCATAAGATGAAACCCTAGCATATGACTATTCAAAAGAAATTCAAACGAAAGCTACTGGGCAGTACTTTAAACACGGAGCGAGCCTATAAAAGGTCAGCGGTTTGCACTTTGTCGGCTAAAACACGGCATTTACGTTGAGTAAACAACTCGAAAACAATCGATATGCTTTCACAAGTGAAACAACAAAATTAAGAAGTTAAAATGCATGTATATGAAGTACGATACCTATCTAAATTCTTCTTCTGTAGATGCCATGCTTTTTGTTTTCGCTGACCTTTTTACAAAGAAACCAAACAAACGAAAAACCTTCCCTTGTGCAATCGCCTGAAATATTACTTCATGCAAATTTCGCGGGAGTACGACACGCCTGGGTGAATAAGCCAATCAAAGCAGAGTATTTCAATTTGTGATGGACGGGCTGAGCCGCTCAGCCTCCACTTATAAGCTCGCTCCGTGTTTAATGTAGCGTCTTTTGTCACGATGCACAAGGTAGTTCATCTCGCTGATAAAATGAATCTACTGTTTTCACAAGGTGCCGTTTATTAGCCTATGCAATCTTTAAACTTTAATTACGTTTGGCCATAATCAATTTATGAGAGTTATTGCGCAGTAAGCGTGTATTTGCGGCTCATCAGGTTAAAATATGTTGAAACATTGTCAGACGCGAAGCTAGGTGCACAGAGAGCTTCTTAACCTTATTTACTACAAAACAATATCACCTGCATATTTGGGGATGTCGTCGCAGTAGATTGCCTCTCCTGTGGCTTGTTTAGCAGCTGCTAAATGAGCAACAGGTCTACCAACCACATCCTCTATCGACTGATTGTCAGGGACTTCCTAAAGTGATGACAATAAAAGCGTGGCACATTAAGTTTACTGTTAAAAGGGTCGAGGATTCCCGCACGGAAATACCACTTTCGATTGTGTAAATGTGTCGTAACCATGCAGTACCTCATTGCGTAGAACGTTTTAATGCAAGTCGAGTTGCCCAATGTAATTTTCTAGCTTCTCTGCACACATTGTACACATAGGATTTATTTTTGTCTGTAGCAGAAACAACAACCCATAAAAACACCATGGACTACATTTCTGTCACACTATACGTCCATAACCATAAAAAAGTCTTGTTCTGAGCAAATTAAGGTGCAATGATTTCCATTACAATTGCAGTTACAATGCTTGCCCCCACAACTAGTTCCAGAACTAATCGAGGCGGAAGCTAGAATTTATATTAAAAAGGAAAGAAAGAAAATGACAACAAAATTACAAAAGGTGCAAATAAACAACAGAAAAAAAACTACAAGTAACCAATGTACTTTGTTATGCGAAGTGAGGGTAAATTCTACTGTGCGAGATAAGTTCTTGATTATCACCTGGAAGGTCTGTGTGCTGTAGGTAACATCTCTTTGAAAATGACCAGTTCCACTAACGAAGGTCTTTGGAATCTCAACTTTGGGAGCTGCCTGTACAAAAACGATAAACACATTCCCTGAAAGCCTTGTTGGACAGCCTGCAAGAGCTCATTTTCGTTCACAAATTGTAAACCTAAGGCGAGCTATGCCACAATACGTTAAGTCGTTTGACTTGCAAATTGAAGTAAATGTAAACCTCTAAATGAGTTGTACAAGGAAAAAACCACCAAGAATTTACATACCACTTATTAACCGAGAGTGAGGTCATTACAGGGAAATCTCAGACCGAGGCCTTGATGTATTGACCGAGCGACAGCGAGGTCTGAGATTTCCCTGTAATGACCGAACGGACGAGGTTAATAAGTTGTTTATTATATGGCCTTTTAGCGCTGTGAAAAAAAAAAACCTGAAGCGCTTTCCAATATCCGTTTGCGCGCGCGAGAGATCATTCGAGGCCATGTTCACTGAACAGAGAAAACCCTGGCCGTGCGATCGAAACAAGAAGGGACAGTAGAAACAGTTTCTTTGAAAATGAAACAATTTTTGCCTTTATTACGCCAAGATCTAGGTCAAATTTAACAATGAAAAATTTTTTTTTATAACGCCCGGTCATTACAAGAAAACAATGCCCGCTCAGCAGCCAATCAGAGCGCGTGTACTATTGTAGCCATATAATAAACAAGGATAGTGACCGCTGAAGAGGATAAGTGTAGACTGAAGAAAGAAAAAATTGCAAAATTGGTGAAACTTTTTCGCATGCTCAGTCCATGGCAGAGCTCGTTGAAGCTACCTAAAATCTCCAATAAAAAAAAGTCAACTTCTATGTACCTCTTGGTTACTGAGTTGTAGAGAAACATTCAAATAGAACTTGAAGAAGAAGCTTGTAGCAAGTGATCTCCTGTATTCCACCTGGCCGCCTGGTGCCCCGGGTTTGAGCGGCAGGTCTTCAGCTAACAACTGACAAGCCTCTTGAACGATACTCTCGCTCCATGTTCTGAAATATCAACCAAACTCAGCTTACTACAACTTTACATAACTGATAGAAAAACGCCAGGATCTTCATATCATTCTTCATTTTTCGATGCTCATGCCACTTCCTAAAGCGCTGTTATGTCCCGTTAGGTCACACTAAACTGGACAAGTTTCAAAACACAGCTTTATTTCTACGGTTTGGCCTACCGTCTACACTAATGCGTCACGAAAACGGAGCTTTTCAAAAACGAAACAGCAGAAATTTGTAAACGCCGCGGCTTTTTGTTTTCGTGTGGACGGAAAACATTTTGAAAACGGAGATTTCCGAAAACGATGTGGTTCGGCACGATAATCATGTGATATCCCTTACCGAGATTTCCTCAAACACAAATCCAAAATGAACGGTGATTGGTGATTCCTTAGGCGTAGTGTGGATGGAAAACATTTGATGCGTTTTCAGAGTGAAACCTCCGTTTTCAAATTCCTTCGGTGTAGTATGGACGCAGCCTACGAGCAGGTGTGGACAGGGCCATGTTTCTGGTAACTTGTTCGTGGCAGTGTCACGCGACAAAACAACACAACAAATTCCTATTTGAAAAACTTTGGCTTACGGTAAGCCAAAGGTTCACAAATTAGATGAGTCACCTCAACAAAAGACCTGAGAAGTGGCCAGCTAGTCGCGCATAAATAACTTGCTTTCCCTTAGTATGCTTTTCACTTATAAACTCTTCTTTTTCTCTTCCTTAGCGTAATATTTATAACCCACAAACTGTAATACTGTAAAGAGTTGACAACACAGAGTGGTCGACACTTTACTGTAGCACTAATCCAGAAAACGATACGGCTTAATGCGTACACTGATGTCTAACCGTGTTGACTGCGATTTTACTCATTTTGGTAGTTGTACTTCATTAGATTATGTTGTCCTCCGCAGTTCAAACATATGATACTTCATATATTCATTTGCATTCTTCACAATCTACGAGTATATCACGAACTAACAATGTGACCAGCTCCCAGTTGGCTTGATAGCTCAGTTGGTAGAGCACTGCACCCGTATCGCAGAGGTCATGGGTTCGAATCCCGTTCAGGCCTGAATTTTTTTCAGGCTCTAATTTCACAGCTGCTTAAGTTGTGTATGATATATAACTGCCATGATCAACTATGCCTTCATATCTTTCTCCGCAGTTCAAATATATGATACTTCATATATTCATCTGAAAACTATTGCAGTCAGTTCGACAATTAGTTCGTCCCTTTGTCAGTGTGGCAGTCTTTCAGTTGGTCAATACCTTCATACCTGCCAGTCAGTCCCTTGATGGTTTTCATGGCCATGACTGTTGTAGGAGCCAAGCCTCCAAAACTGAAACTACAATCCTGAATTTGCCACGAGCTGGAATTTGCTGCCTTTTCCAACAACACTCGCATGCCTGTGTTCACGATTGCAATATCATCTTCGCGCCGACGAGCTTGTTTGAAGGCGAAGACATATTCATGCTGTAAAAATTAAAACACTTTTTAAAACAATTTTGTTATCCATAACACTGGCTCTGACGTAACAAGCATGCAAAGCCTGCGAATAGACGAAGAGTACAAGTGCCATAGATTGGCTCTGCATCCAGGGAAAGTCCCTTAAGAATATTTAACGTCTCTACAAGTGGCTAAATCTCACTTAGTAACTGCAAACTATTGATGCAAATTAATAACATTCACTGGTGATCTGTGTCTTACGTTTTGTAGTTAAGTAACATAAAATCATATTCTTAATATTAAGAAGATACCATTATAATTGTAACTAGTCTAGCGTATTAATATAGGTAATCAAATGGTGACGAGTGAAAGGCTTGGGAAATTATTAGAATTTTGATTGATTACCTTTTAATAACAAGGGTGCAAAATTACTTGTTTGTGCACCAATCATTTGAAACACCCCCATCCCCACGCCCCATTGGGGGGGAGTACCCGGGGCATTCACGTTTAAGGTCAGTGAAATGCAGTGAAAGCCCCGTCTTGTGGGGGAATTCAGAGTGAACTCCCCCGCCAAACATCAAGCACAATTCATTAAATAGATCATCATTTTTTTAACAACTGGAGCTTTCACAGCATTTTTTTTTCATACCACTGAAATCATGTGAAATAATAAACTAACGCTGAAATTTCGCGCCAAAATTAAGGAGTAATTTGTCACCCACGAAATTAGTCCTAAAATCCCTTCCCTAAGGATTTCGTACACTAAAGCCACATCATTAAGAGCATCTTTGGGTCCGTTTAACCCCAAAACGGCGCTCTTGCTTATCATCACATACAGTAATAAATAATAAGGCGATGCTTTGCTTGTCGTTAGTGTACCTTTTCCGTAAATGGAATAAAAATGTCCACCAAGACTTCACTTGGCTGTAAGACAGTTCTTCTGTATCCAGTGAAAAAATTCTCATCTAGCTTCACTTTCTTTGTTTTTCCTTCAATCAATATAACAAAAGTGGCGAAATGGGTTAGGGTCAATGTGGGATACAAGTACATTCTGTAAGGGTTCTGACCCTTACAATTATTGTCGAGTCTGATATCTAGGCTAGCCTGAGCGCTAGTTAGGCTAACCAGAGCAATATTTAGACTAACAGGAGCACTATTCAGGTTAACCAGAGCGCTATTTAGGCTAACCCGAGCGCTATTTAGGCTAACCAGAGCGCTATTAAGGCTGATTAACCTGAGCGCTATTCAGGCTAACTGGAGCGCTATTCAAGCTAACCTGAGCGCTATTTAGGTTAACCTGAGCGCTATTTAGGCTAACCGGCCGGAGCGCTATTCAGGCTAGCCAGAGCGCTATTTAGCTTTAAAAAGCTAACCTGAGCGCTATTTAGGCTAATATGGGCGTTATTTAGGCTAACCAGAGCAATATTTAGGCTAAACAGGGCGCTAGTTAGGCTAACCAGAGAGCTAATTTGGTTTTATCAACTGGGTTGATAATGTGAATTGTCCACCGTAAAGAGATTCGGAAGCTGACGTTTCGAGCGTTAGCCCTTCGTCGGAGCGAATCAAGGAATTGTGGGTTGTGTGTGGTTTATATACAGAAATATGGAGCTACGCTATTGGTTGGTGCCTGGCAACGTGAAAAACAACAGAATGAATTAGTTGAATGAAAAGCGTTCGTTGATACCGTGAGGATTAAGAGTGCCGATTTGAAAAATAAATCTTTGTTCAAGAGTTTTGCGGCTTTCTGTGTTTCCTTGATGTAGGGAGAGGCCGCAGACTGCCATATGTTGCTTAGAATGATTCGGCAGATTAAAGTGTCTAGCAACCGGTTTAGAAGCGTCTTTATCGTCTTTCTCTACGTCGCGAAGATGTTCTCGGAAACGGTCGCCTAGTCGTCTACCTGTTCCGCCGATATATAACTTTTTGCAAAGAGTGCAAGTTATACAGTAGATGACATTGGCTGAGGTACAGGTAAAATGATCTGTGATCTTAATGGATCGCTTGAATCCCGACAATTTTTCAACGTTGTAAATGAAAGGACATGTTTTACATCGCGCGCGTGCGGATTTAAAAGTTCCAGGTTGTTCACTCGTTTTGAATGCACTGCTAACTAAAAAGTTACCCATGTTTTTGTCGCGTTTGAATGAAATTAATGGCGGTTGCGAAAAGATTCTACCAGTATCGGGATCATTTTGAAGTAATTTAAAGTTTTTGAGAATGATGGATTTTACTGCGTGATTGTGAGGGTGAAATGTGAGGGTGAATGGAATTCTATTATTATTCTCCTTCTGAGACGTTTGTAGTGCTGACTGCCGATCAATTTGTTGGGCACGATGATGGCCTGCTTGAACAACAGCAGGATATCCACGTTTGTCGAAAAAATTGCACATTTCCTCTGATTTAAAGGAAAAATCAGAGTCCTCACTACCAGAGAGGAACTCAATCTCGATCAATCAATTTATAACTGCTGTTAATTCGTTTCATCCGGCTCTTAAGTATACCTGGGAAATTTCCAACACTTCTTTGGCATTTCTAGATATCAAAGTTTCTGTCGAAGGCAACGGTTTATGCACCAGTGTGCACTACAAACCCACAGATTCTCATAGTTATTTGTTGTATTCATCTTCACATCCATCACACGTCAAGAATTCTATTCCTTATTCTCAGTTTCTTAGACTTCGTCGCCTTTGTAGTGAGGACTCTCAAACTTAGGGTACTACCTAAATCTTGATTCGCTTTTTTGAATTATGCTTTATGATAGATCAGAACTGCTCAAAGAAATGATAAATAATGTTACTCAGTAAGTGATGGTGAATATAACAAGAATATAATTTAGCCAGGATACAAATTTTTCACCATATGTTCTGTTTAGTAAAGGACACACCATCAGTAGTCACTGCCGATTATGCTTGTCGGATATATTCCTTTTTACCCCACATACTTTGTTACATATGTATCCATGTAATTTTCATAGATTTTAAACAGGTCTATCATTTCCAATGAACATTACCTCCAGCAGCAGCTAATGTTAGAGTGCACCTTGCAGCCATAAACACTGGATTCAGGTCTGATATTGGACTGGCAGTCATGATATTTCCTCCAATAGCCTGAAAGGAATTTGTTCTACTGTAAAATACTGAGTTTGAAACACTGATTGGTTGCTGGACTGCCAGATAACGGATTGACTGACTGACTGACTGACTGACAGACAGACAGACAGACAGACAGACAGACAGACAGACAGACTGTTGGATGACTGATTGACTAGCTGATTGAATGACTAACTGTGACTGCATGACTAGTTGATTAGTGGATTGCCTGGTCACTGAGAAAAATTTTGAAGGCAGAATTTAAGGCATCATATTCCAGATGAAAAGTTGGAATCTACTGATCATGAGCAGCCTTCTGTTCCTAACTACTAAAAATAACATATTATATAACACATGCTCACCCCAACATTTCTTATCTGATGACCTGCAAACCACTTGAGCATGTGAAGGATTGCTGTAAACCATCTTGTCTTGTATTCTGCAAAATATCACAAGACAGTTCTGCACTCTCCTTCTTATTAGGAACACTAGAAAATGGGTGAAGGTATGCTGTGGTAACTGCTGTCAATGTCTTTAATCTAGGATGGACTTACTGGCAATGCTGGGGAGGTTACATTCTTACATTGTGCATGTGTTCCTAGATGGCTACCGAAAATGTTCTAGACGGGGGATTTCTCTTGAGCCTCAGACCACGTAGAGTACATCAAGTACCGAAGATCTTGGACTGGTTATGAAGTGCTATTTCACACAAATTCTGAGTAGTACGACACTTCCTTCCAAAGTTCAGATCTATACAGCCAATTGGTTTAACCCTCTCCTCTAAGCCATAATCTAATCTACTTAGCCAATGCCTTCAAAAAAATTCTAGCAATTTTTAACTTAAAATCAGTGGTGTTGACATGTACTAGGTTGAAAGCACTGTCTTGAAAACAGAAAATGAAAACAGATGCAAGATTGATATTCAAGTACATTACATGTCTTGATTGTGTGATGTCGTATCTTACAATCGATCTCTGCTAATTTTCTCCTGGCTTACTAAGTGCATGCAGCACTTCACTTACCTGGCATGGAGTGACAAGCCTCATTAAGAACATCTTCTAGGGTAGTGAGAGTCACAGAGGCACCAAACTTGATGCCATTTGATGTGTGTTCTACAGCGTTCAACTCTGGGATGTGTGTAGGAGCTATCAGGATTGGATAATTCTGTTTCTTGAATTTCATTTCAATTCCTGTTAGACAAGAAGCAAATGGTCAAACAAAGCAAATGGTCTTAAAGCAACATACACATCTAATCGACTGCTTATGGCCTCCTGCTGGTCACTCTGTTCATAAATGGCTGCTTTTTAAATTCTTTTGTATGCATTTAAATTAGCCTCACTGAACAAATTATTTCTCTGGAATTATCAATTTAAAAACAAGATTAGTAAGGCTTTAATTTGTAGTCAATCACAAATAAAACATGTTTTAGCACCCGAAGTTGTTGTGGCTATGTTATAAAAGAATTGGTTCATGCTTTTAGCTTTGCATATATTGAGTTATGGATGCAAGAAGCTAGAGTTGCTCTCGGCTATCACCTTGAGCAAATCTTAATTGTGCTTCTTTCGTGTTCTCCAAACTTCCCGCATGCATCCATAACTCAATATACCCATGCCTAGCATGAACCAATTCATTAATTTGGCAGGGTCTGTTGCACTATGCAACCTTTGCTGGAGTGGCGACTGATTCATACAGCATTCTCCTTATGTGCCGGACTTAGTGTATAAATTACCGTAATAATGTATTTTTGATATAACGGCACTTGTGATTGGCTGAAAATTGAGTGGCGAGACCAGTCTTGCATGAAGCCATCACTTCAAAATAAAGGCAACAAAAAACTCTGTTGCATTTTGGAGCTCACCTTTATGCTTTCAATTTATGCAGAGAAACAAATCTGTATAAGCAAGTTTCCTTATGTCAGATTCAATTATTTTTCGTTGTTTCTTTGTGACAATAGCCCGGCTTAAGAGATTTCTCATCAACAGACAGAATTTACCGGAGAAAATCTTTCTCAATACAAACAACCTTGAGATTGAATTTGCTTTCTCTAAATATCGCTATAACAGTGAAATATTAGCCACTGACAGCTTTTCGACTTGGGCAGATTTTCTCTTCAAAAATTGTCTACCAGGGGCTTCCCCAATTAAGGTCGACACAAGTACATGCACGCTGTTTGAATCAGCTGTCATTCAGCAAATGAGTAGAGTTCTCTGTTTATGAATGAATTGAATGAATTTGAATTTGTATAGCGCTAAAAGTATTGGAGAATATTCAAAAGCGCTTTACATTAAGTTAAAAAAATAAAAAATAAAAAATAAAAAATCAAATTTGAAAACTCCTAACTAAATCAAAATTAACCATAAGAACTATTCCACAAATTAAAAGCTTTCTTAAAAAGATATGTTTTAAGTTGCTTTTTAAAAATGGCGAGGCTGCTACTTGTTCTAATAGTTAATGGCAGCGAGTTCCATAAAGCAGGTGCAGCACGAGCAAAGGCCCGATCCCCAAGTGTAGAACAGTTGACTTTTGGAACGAACAGAAGAGATTTTGCAGACGAACGTAGAGTATACTTAGCAGCTGGTTTCACGGATAAAAGATCTGTAATGTAGGATGGACTCTGGTTGTGTAGTGACTTGTAAACAAAAAGGAGCAATTTGAACTGGTCTCTAAACGTTACTGGAAGCCAATGCAGGTCGATAAGAGCGGGTGTGATATGATCAAATTTTGCGATTTGTAAAGTCACTCTGGCCGCGGCATTCTGGACTTTCTGTAAACGATCGAGCTGATATTTAGGTAGACCGAATAGAAGTGCGTTACAGTAATCAAGGTGAGAAGATACAAAGGCATGGATCAGTGTCTTTGTGGATTGCACAGTAAGGAATTTTCTAATCTGTCTTATGTTGTATAGTCCGCGAAAAGCCTTGCTACAAATCTTGCCTATGTGAACATTCATTCGCATATGAGCATCGAACCAGGACCCAAGGTTCCGGACGCTTTGTAAAGGTTAAATGACGGTGTCACCAATGATAATAGATTCAATAGATGTTTTTTCAAGTTGTTGACGGGTGCCAATAATTAGAAAGTCAGTTTTCGCGTCATTGATCATTAAAGGATTTCCAATAAACCAAGAGCGAACATCTGCGATGCACTTTTCAATCACAGAGACAGCGTTAATTTCTGAATGGATAGAACAAGGTCGAAAGGAGAGGTAAATCTGAGTGTCGTCAGCGTAACCATGAACAGAAGGGAGGTGCTGAGAGATAATCTTAAAGAGGCGGGAGACGTAGAGAGTAAATAAAACAGGTCCCATGCAACTACCCTGGGGGACTCCACAGTTCAGATCGAAGTCGTCAGAAGTCTTATCATCGACAAGTATACGTTGTTTGCGACCAGAAAGAAATGAGTCGAACCAATTTAAAGCAGTTCCGGTAACTCCAAAATCCTGTTGCAAAATATTCAGAAGAATGGAATGTTCAATGGTATCAAAAGCAGCACTTAGGTCCAAAAGTACGAGAAGTGTCACTTCCTTGTTATCCATACTCATTAAGATGTCGTTTTGAACCTTTAATAGAGCAGTCTCTGTCGAGTGATATTTACGGAAGCCAGACTGGAATTTAGGAAGAGGGGCATTTTTCTCACAATGGACAAGAAGTTGTTGAAGAGCAGCCTTTTCCACTACCTTTGAGATGAATGGAAGATTACTGACTGGACGGAAATTTTTGAAGACCAAATCAAGTCCAGGTTTTTTCAATAGAGGGATGACAGCAGCGGTTCTCCAATTTTCTGGAACGCAACCATTGTTTATTGTTTTTATTGTTAAGGCCACGATACTTGATCTGTTCTGTGCGTTGTTGGTGTGTGATTCTGTTTGGTTTCTACTTTATTGAGAGATATATACATATTTACATGTTGAAATAAGCATTTTGTAAAAAAAAAAATTTAGAATGTTGCAGCCCGCAAAAAGCAGGTGTCATATTACACCCCTACACTGTACCTTCCCATAGCAGCCACCTCTATACATTACGGCTACTTTGCTGTGCCCCAAGTTGGCCATTTTGGAGAGGCGCGACTGTGCTTACAAAACAATTTATAATTGGCAGACGTTTTGTAGTAATAGAGCTGAGCTAGAATCTGACACTTCAGGATAGTTAGAAAGAGACAATGATGTTTTATACTCACCTATTTCAGTGTTACCAATCACAAGTTTAGCTTGTGGATGTTTCATCTTCAGCTCTAACAGTTCTTCCAGTGTTGTCGGTCTGATCCAAGTGACAAGGTCTCCTTTAATGTACAGACGCTTTGGCTTGACAGCTTCTGGAAGCTATGAGGGATAGACCTAAAGGCTTTAAAACCTATTATACATGTATGCTACCCTCCCAACTGCAGTATATGATGAATCACTTGGGGCAGAAAACTGGCCACCTTCTGTACAAATAAGGTAACTGAAGTGATCACAATCTACCCTAACTCCCCGTGCCACTGCTCATGAAAGCTTATTCCACATCACTTTAATTTTCATTTGCATTTTCTGGAATTTTATAAAATAGGGCAACTTTGCAATGTATGACCAGATTTTCAAAAATTTGTAACTGGGAATTTCTGCTTTAATTGATTTTCCTCCCAAAATTTCCAGTCTGAACAACTTTTGATTGAATTGTTTCCATTTCAGAATATGACAACTTTCAGATTTTTTGGAAACTTCAGAAAATTTCGGGAATGTTTGGTTGAACAGTTCAAAAGTCCCCCGGCCCACTTTTCATTTCCAGTTCATGACCAGTCACAAGACGAATTTAACAACTGATTACTGATTCTCCATTTTCTAGATGTAATACTTATATATTAATTTAGTCCTTAATGATCCTAAGCATCAAGTACTTCCAGTAGGCTATCAGGTTTTCCCAAGTAACAGTAGTACCCTGATGAAAATCTTTTGAAGATCACCATAAATCTTCATGCTGAAGATCCTCAACAATTTTAATATTCTTGTTAGAGTCTGTAAGTATCTTAAAGATATTTAACTTCCTTGTCAGGGTCTTTGAAGATCTTGATCTTTCTTCTTTCAAAGATCTTCAAAATTTTGACTCAAAAAAACTTGCCAAGATCTGGCATGAACCTGGATTGCTATTGACTCAAAGTTGAACTGCACACTTACATGCACTACATACATGTATAAGATGTAAAACTACAGTCTGATGACAAGAACAATCTTACCATTAACTCAGGTGGGAAGATCACATCCTGTGTTGGATCATACGGAGCAAATTCTGCAGACTTGAACAGTTCATTGTCACCCTGTATATTATAAATTAAGATACAGGTTATAGTCAATCTAGTAGTAAAGTTTCTTTGAAATCAAATGCACACTTACACCTACTCTTCCTTCGTCATAGGAATGGAAATCAGAATATTGTACCACATACACATCTGCAATACTTATTGCATGCATGCAGTAATCTAGCATGCTAAGACAGGCAAGGCATAGACGCACTGTCTAGCCGTGTCTGATCCTGTCTGCTCGATTCAAGATCGTTTTTCCATAAAATATCATTCATATCTATTCTTTGCTTATACATAAGCTGAAATGAAAAAGAACGATTTAATTATTTGAAAAACAGTAAAACTAAAGATTTGTCACGGAAGAAAAAGCCAGCTTGTTGTTTCATGTCAAGTCGTGACTAATCCATGCTGTGGTTTGGCAGTCACCATTTGCTGTTTCATCTTGCAGCTGATAGGTCGCGAAACAATAAACAGTCCAGAAATTTTCTCTGGTGTTCACAGTTTTACAGGAAAGACTCTGGGAAAGACTGTAATAACTTCAATGCCATTTTGAGATGCCATTACCAACTCTACTCAATACAAGAATACATTTTCTCCCAACTAGCTGCCAATATATTGCAGTAATGCCGTCTCAAAATCGCATTTAGTTTATAGTATTGGAGAACTCACATTTAAGACACCATTCTTCACATTGCCATTACTGGTTCCATTATGATTTGTTTCCTTGCAACATCCATTCACTCCTTTGCCACAACATTCCTTCAACACAAAAAAAAAAGATTGCAGTTCATACAGTTTCATGAACTCCATTACAATTTATTAGCAAACAGTAAACAGCAAAAACTACCTCAGATTCTGTGTCCAAGATGTACATTTGTGAACTAATAAAAGAAAGTTAAATTTCATAAATTGTAACCTTTGTGAAGGTCTTAAATCCCTCCAGAATAGGTCGGTAACCAGTACATCGGCATAAATTTCCTGGAGAGCAGATTAAACGAAAAATGTTCATGTCATGTAAATGTTAATGTCATGTACTGGAAAAGTGAAACTTACAGAAAGACAGCTTAACTAAAAAGACATATTCCTGACAAGTAAAATGTTTTTCAATCAGTGATATGACGCACGATGCTCAGATCTTCCTTCAAGAGTCAAAGATATTATACCTTAATTTCTGCCTGTGCCAGTTGGCTCTCTATTAAGAACAGCGCTACAGGAGAATCGTTAAAGTTCGCTAACTATTAATATTCAAAATAATAGCTTGCATCATCAACTGATAAAAATCTCCTGATATATTTTTCTATCACAAGCATATTATATTAAACACTCATGCGTGCATGTAACTATAATAATGTCTTTGCACAAGGGTACTGACAATAATTATTACATGAATGTATGGATAGCAGTTGGGAAAGATGTAAGTTATAAAATAATATCAATTGAAAATAATTTGTACAGCCCCTACAAGTCTCAGGAGGGGAACTCCCTTATATGAGAAGTCTGGGAATGTTTGTTGTCTCACTTAAGGATATAAATAAAGGATTCTGGTCTGACTTAGGGTGCTTGTGATGAAAAGCCACTTTTTCTAGTTGCCAAAGTATCATTTAGGGTGCACTTGAAGAAATTATAATAAACAATGCAAGCTCATTTCCATTTTTAGGATCGATTTCCACCAGTCTCTCAAGTCTGGTCTATTAGCGCAGCCTTGAACAGCGACTGGAAATCAAGCTTATTCTGTTTTAAGTCGTATCTTTTTACGGGTCAAATAAAGCCCAAGCCACATCCAGATTGGTTTCCTTTAGGGGTTTATTTCAAATTTTCCAAAGAGCATCCCTAACCTTTATTTATGAATAATAATGAATTAAATAAGAAAACACAATAGTGAACTTCTGCTTTATTTAGCTAGTACACTTTCTGTACAATTACCTTCAAATGCACTTTCCATTTCTTTGTGGGTTGGTACAGGGTTGTTCCTCAACAGAGCATACATGGACATTACAATTCCTGGAGTGCAAAAGCCACACTGGGATCCATGACATTTAGCAATCCGCTCCTTTTAAAACACAACAACAAGAGAAGAATGGCTGACTGAGGTACAATGTTCGGACATCTGCAGGGCCATCATTCACTAAATCTCCCAGCCAACATGAAGAAAACAAAGCAGTTCAAATTATTTTTCAGACAAATTTTTGCCAATTTTTGGCACTTTGGGTAGACAATGTTTGGATCGATAGTTAAACTTAATATTTGTGTGGTTTAATTGGCAGAGCTCTGCTGTGAATAACATCTTTTTAGGGTCAAGAAGGTAAAACTCGTGATCTCCTGGATTTCGAATTTGTTTAAGGGTACATGGCATCTTTGTAGTATAACACAAATTAAAAATACACATCAGATGGTACATACACTGTAATATGTGTCACATATCACACTACCTGTACTGGATGCAGGGCAGTCTTAGTGCTTCCGATGCCTTCCACCGTGGTAACAGCCATGCCATCAACTGCACACAATGGCAGCAAACAACCATTTGCAGAAAAATGTCTTTCCTGAGTCAAGTTTCAACTTGCTTCAATTGTATAGATGTACATAATTTAAGAACACGTCACAGCTTCACTTTCATTTATATTGGCTGTCATGGTCATTCAATTCAAAATTCAATTGATATTCAATTTTTATTCACACATACTAACATTGGTCATCAACTAATACATTCCCCATAATTTTATATTAACTGTAAACTTTCAACTGGCAACTCAAACATTCATGTAAGCCTTTGAAAATCCAATAATCAAATTTACTAAATGCACCTCTCAAAAGTTAAAACATTACTATGTTATATAAAATAATAGGTTATGTTAGCTAAGGTTATTATTAATATCACATCTTTTTACAACGCTTGAATATTAAGTTAAAACAACTGGGTTTTTAATTTAAACCTGAAGTCCTTTAGTTGGAACATTCATCCTGCCTGTTCACTTATATGCAAATCAATCT
>OZ026600.1:5052860-5060360 GCA_964020085.1 Micromussa lordhowensis | reverse complement strand
TCCTTCCCTTTTCAAGGGAAATTAAAAGCCCTCGTATCGAGGTTGGTCCAAAATCGCCACCAAAGAACATGTACAAATTGCGGACCTACTATTTGAACGGTGCGAAGGCCAGGGGGAAAACTTATGACTGAGGCAATGCTATTTGTTTGTTTGTTCATTTATTTCCTAGCATCGTGTTATTTTCTCTCTTGAAAATATAAAAAAACAACAACAACAAGGAAAAAATATGACTAAGGCAAGTGCCTCAGTTTGCCCGTTTCTATCTACGGCTCTGCCACAACCTCGAATATATTCCGATTGGCCAAACCAAGAGAGCTTTGAGCCACATTTTGATTGGTTTTTTGGCTTTGAAATTTAACTGCCGGTCTGAAAAAAGAATTAAGGGGAATAGAGTGGATGAATTTGTTTATCTTATCTAGCCGTACGTACATGTAGAGGTTTCTTATTTCCTTTCTATCACTCAGAACGGAGAAGAAATAAAAATAAGTCTTCTCCCAAAAGGACCCAAGGCAGAATTTCGTGAGAATGTTTGCTTTGGAGGCTTATAAAACAGCTAAGGCCTGCAAAACCTCTGCACTTTGAAGTGAAGTTTTTAATGCAAATTAAGTTGTTACAAACAAACAGTCAGTCAAATAATTTAAAAATAAACTTACTCCCGTAGCGTCACGTCCAGAATGTTTTCGTTAGCAAAGGACCGTTTTGTGAGGCACAAAAGTTTCCTCCATGTATGCGTGAATGTGTTGCCGTAGTTACTCACTGAAGCCGGGAGCAATTTCAAAATTGTAAGGCAGAGCATTTTTTAACTTGGAGACCTGCATTGTAAGTAATGTATGTATTAATTGTGCTTTGTAATTAAAATTATTACTTAGTCCAAAAACTATATTAACTTGAGGGTTAGGGTTAGAGTGCCTGCCGAGTGTCATATGAGGACGAATTTCTTTTATTGGGCTCCGATGATATTCTCGTTACGGATCATACTGAAACAGGGTCTGATAGAACTCCCGGGGATTATTCTACAGAGTTTTATACGGGGAGGCTACGCCCGGGATCCAGCGCGTACCCTTCTGTATACCATTTTGATAGAAATAGTACTCCTTTTGTATTGCTTTAATTGAAAGAAAGGTATCCCTTTCACATTGATCGTCGTTTTTGGCTGGGTATTATAGTTTTAACGCAAATATCTCGTTCACATTTCAAGCAGTCAAACTCTCTCTGCTCATCTCACATATCTACGTTGGACTGTTTTGTAATTTTTTGGTATATTTTATTTTGAAGATTTGGCGGTTGTTTTAAAATTATAATTCGAAGTTAAAAATTGGTAGACCAACAGTTGTCCACTAACCTGGGGTGCTCTTTCGGGGGCGTTCAACTGTCAGGTGGTGTCCCATTTTTTTCCCTTTTAAGGTGGGGGTTTACCTGAATTAAAGTGAAATTTGAGGAAGTTTAAAGAGAGATTGAAAGGGGGAGAAAAGGTTATGGAACACCACCAGACAGTTGCCCGACCCCACAATGGCACTCGGGTTGTTAGGCAACTGTTTGGTGTGTATCTATCAATTTTTAACTTCAAACTCTAATTTTAAAACAACACCAAATCTTCAAAATTTCCTATTTCCATAAATTTTACTAATCCTTTGAGAAAAACTATCTGTCTCCAAATAAACCTAAAAATCACCAAAAAATTTACAAAACGGCGCAAAACATAGATGTCTGTAATGAGTGAACAGATTCTTGATTGCTTGAAACGTAAACGAGATATTTGCATTAAGAACATAATACCAAGCCAAAATACGGCTTTCAGGTGGACCCCCGCCTTAATTAGTTGTGATACATCAGATACCTTGATCCGAGACGTTCGATTTTCGATTAAAATTACGTCCCCGTCTACTTACGCCTTGAGAAACAATTAAAAATACCGTCCATTTTGTGCTCAAATTTATTATTAATATTATTATTATAATTTAATTGCGGGCGACCAGCGGAGCCCGCAATCCTAATCTCAACATTGGTTTCAAACGCATGCGCGGCAGTTATATAGCCTTGCAGTGACTCGAATTTAGCAAAAAAAGTCGTCCTTCCAAATATTTGTCCCTAGGGACACTAAGAACCAATGAAATGAAAGGACGTAATTTTAGCACAGGCGTTTTGACCACGCGAGACAAACACGAAGCAGCAGTAATTTGAGCACAGGCGTTCTGACCGCTAGAAACCAACACCAAGCAGAAGACAATTCTCACCAAAGCATAGCTGTTTCACCTTCCATAGTCAATTATCTTTAATGTAGTTGAAGGGCTCAAATAAAATGTAAATTTCGCCTTCTTGAAGCTAAGAATGTTAAGAATCACGTGCAGTTCATGCAGAAGTGGCGGTCCAGATCGCGGTCCATAAATTGGAATGCACACAACACAATTTTATCACGTGGACGACGTCTATTTCGTCGAAGAATCACGTGCAGCTCATGCATAGCTGGCGCGCCGTCCAATCAAAATAGAGCGTGTGAACTTGTGATCGGAACGTTTCCTGTCCGTGGGTATCGAAATCTTCCGGCCATTGCGAGAGATCTGTGTTGCTCCTTGGCGTTGTTGAACTGCGGTAGAGCGAGAGCTGTGCTTCCATTCACCTTGGCGTTGATCCATTGAAGAGTGGAACTGTAGAGCGAGAGCTGTGCGTCCATTTACCTTGGCGTTGATCCATTGAAGACTTGAATTGTAGAGCGATCGAGAGCTGTGCGTCCATTTACATTAATTATGTTATAGTTACAGTTTCAACATAAACATTTTAGTGCATGAATGTGCTTTCATTAATCTATTTAGAAAAGTTACATACAAATGTAACTAACAAAATATTATGACAACTACAACATTGTATTTTGTAAATTACTTTCCATTCCAGTTTTTAAATGAACATTAATGAATGCCCTTTCACTCATCTATGGAAAAATAGTTATACAGTCGAAGCTCTCTTAACGGACACTCTCGTAAGCGGACAGCTCTACTTACGGCCGCCTTGTTTGAAACCCCGTTTTAACTCCCACACAAACTCTGAATTTTTACATTCTCGTAAGCGGACATTCCCGTAAGCGGCCGCGGACACTTTCAGAGGTTATAACTTTGACTTTTTCTTTGTTTTTAAGCTCCTGTAAGCGGACACCCCAAAGAAACTGACCAGACTAATATAACTAACCAACCAGACTAATATAAACTGAAGCCTGACTGAAAGACACACAGGTCGTAAACATTTTAAACCGTATCACTACTTTTTGTCGAGGCTGTTAATGTTGAATATGTTGATGTTGGTTGCAATTATGATTTGTTGTTTTTAAAAAGTCACTAAGTGAAAGTCCTATTACTGCAGTTGTTTTTAAAAAATCACTAAGGGGAAGTTCTATTACTGCAGTATACTCTTGGCGTCATTATATCGTAGGCTTGTAAAATATAGGGCGCAATAACACAAAAATGTGATTTAATACGGCGGTAGTTTTTTGTATTTCCACTACGGTACTGTATTTATTGTCAGCCGGGCAAGCTCTCGTAGGCGGCCATCTATCCCCCCCCCTACACCTCCAGTTACCGCTTACGAGAACCATTCTCGTAAGCGGCCAGCTCCAGTTACGGACACTTTTTTCGCGTCCCGAGGGTGTCCGCTTACGAGAGCTTCGACTGTATACAATACAATCATTTCGTTTCAGTTTTCTTAACAAACAGTTTGTGTTTTTAACAAATATAATTCCAAACAATATTGTGCATTTCTCTTTCCATTACATTTTCAAATAAATCACTGTTCCATTACATCAAATGACCTTGACTAAAGCAATATGACCGTTTTATAATCAACAGTGTTTTTATTTACAACGCGACAAAATAACCATTTTGTCAAACTCAACACAAAATAGAACTAGTGTATAATCAAACTGGTGTTACTGTTTCACAACGTCAGTAAAACCGCTCTTAGGTACCTTTGTCTTGTTTATGGGAAAACAATCACCCACACTATGCAACCCTTTATTGCCCTGCAAATATAAATGCCCAAAATGGAAAAAGAACACAACGCCACAATTATGAATTCGTTAACCTCAGTGAAACAAATCATGCCTAGCCCTCGCCCGCACTTCCTAACCTGTGGTTATTACTAGTATTTACTAGTTATTCAGAACGTATCGAGAAATGCAAGACTCGTACATGTGTGAAATACCCCCCGTTTCCCCAATCTTTCCTCAAAAATAGCCCGATAAAAATAGTAATTTCCAAAGTAGGTCTCTGTCAATATTTCTCTGTTAACGCTTATCTTTGAGTACTTCTTGTATAATTCGGATTTTAATTCTGATTCAACATCGTTTCAGGCAAATCCCGAGTGAGGAACTGGAAACGAGTGAAGCCACTGAAAGTTGCGTAAATTGTGTATCAATAGGGTTGGGTGGGTAGGGAAGCAAAAGTATAGTTTAGGAATTACACATACGCCAAGAAGCCGGGCTGTATATGATGACATTCCAAAAATCATCATTAATTACCGATTAATGATCATTTATAAGAAATAGTGGCTTCAATTGTCGTTTTTACCACTACATGTCATGAATCATAACCTCGCCGTGCCTTATGGGTACACGTTAAAGTCCTTCACTGATGGATCTGCAAGTGGTGTGAACTGTGACCGAAAAAAAGAAAAGAAAAGATATCAAACACATGTCAAGGCCAGGAGTCACTACAATTAATGAACAAAATTCTTAGGAATCAACTAGGCTGAGCTATGGTGCCATTTCGTAATATAATTGCTCCAATCTGATTGACCGAGCTATCGTACGCCATCATCTGAACGCTTCAAGAAGACAACCTTTAACTTTGAGCACTGGACTCACCCCTCCCCTCCCCCAAACTCATCCGTGTTAAGGTCTTGCGCGTTACAACCAAAACACATTTGTGTGTGCGTTGCGCTGATCAGAATTCGGAAACCAGAATGAGACTATAATAATAACAACAGTTTGTGTAAAAAGCGCAATTTCCGTTGCTGTTCAATAGCGCTAGCATATCTCACCTGTTTAGTAAACTGGTCAACACAAGCCATTCTAATGCGCTCACTGGTTGCAGGACTGTCCAGCCTGAATATCCCTTCAACACCAGATTCACGTCTGTAAAGCAAAATAAATATTGACAAAATGATCAGATGGCCTGAAAGTTAGAAATATTAGCGACAAAACGAGCAGGAAAATAGTGTCGAAGGCAAACGTAGCACTATAGTAAGACACAGTTACCGACATCAGGCGCCTGACTACAAGTCATTTAATGACTGCCATGAGTCACACAAGAGCCGGTCCTGTGATAGTCACTAGTCACGCAACACGCAATGACTGCCAAAGACCACGCAATAGTCCTCGCATGCCTATTGATACCGGTAGTCATCGGATGGCTATTGCGTCACACATAAGTCATCTGATGACTGCCGTAAGTCACGCAATTGTCACCTGATGACAACTGCGAGTCACCCAGAAGTGATCCGATTACCGCCACAAGACACGCAATTTTACCTGGCAGCCATGACGGCGTCTTTGATAGCGTAAAACACGGAGGAAGCCAGGAATAACGGAGGTTCTCCTACAGCCTGAAAGCATACAAAAATCAAGCGTTTATAAATGTTAAAAAGCGTAGGTTTTGTCGTATGCTTAGAGAGAGAATCACCACAAGCATCATTCATACTTTTGAAGAATACACAGCTTTCTCGTTGGGTGCACTTCGGAGAAGATGAACATAAAACTCCACTGGTATGTCTGCAAATCCGGGAATCTTATATGCCCCAGGTCCCGTCGTCCACGGAGAGCCGCTCTGAGAGTATCGAAGTTCTTCCAGGGTAAACAGACCAAGTCCCTGCACAAAACCGCCTTCGACCTGAAAGAGCGCAAATTTAAACGAAATAAGTCTTGGGCTTTGCCAAGAACTTGGGTCAGAACATATACCAGCAATTATTAGACGATTGGTACAACGATTATCAGTTGAGTAAGGCGCGACGGAGCTTTGGTGACGAAGTTTTGGACTTAAAATTACGGTGTCACCGCGGGCCACTTTCCTCGTTTCCAGTGGTAACAATATCGTCGCCTGCAATTTCGCGCGTTTTACTGCCAATGACGTCAATGGCCGACAGGTTTCCACTGAAAACGGAGCCAGTTGCTCGTGACAACAACACTAGTTGAACATGGTTACCAGAGTTTCACTGCGCCTTACCCAAGTGATAATCGTAGTACATCTCCTCCCATGTTTCTGAGGTCAGACGTTCATGACAGATCTTATAATTAATGACTGCGACGCAGCTAGTTCGCGGAGTGAAGATGTTAAACTGACCTGTCCAATGTCGATAGCTGGGTTCAGGCTTGTACCAACATCCATCACGATATCTGTACGAAGAACCTATCAAACAAATTATGAATAATCACAGATCTAACAAATTACTCTTGCTACAAAGCGACTGAAAAAAAGATTTATGCCAAGAGTTTGAGGTCTAATATGAAGCAGGCAGTTACTTTAAGACTGAGTAATAATGAGACACAATCCATTCAGATCGAGTCCTTGAGATGATGTGACATCATTGTGACCCATTCCCCTAGGACGTGACAGTGTGTGACCAAGCCCTCGTAACCATAGCCTCACAAACTTATGCCAGTATGACCTTTTTAAGATGGAGTGATAATAAGATGACACACTGCCCTTAGACCAAATCCTTGAGGTGGCGTGACAGTAGTGTGACCTATTCTCTCAAGATGGCGTGACAGTGTGTGACCAAGACCTCATAACTATAGATAGCATCACCGTCTTATGTTAAAGTGTCATGTCAGCAGCTCACGAGCAAAGTCATTTGTTTTTGAAGAATCTACTGAGCGGCTTCCTGGGTCCGCTAAAGATTGCTCAAGGAAGAGGCTATCAATATGACTGGCCGCTCCATACCTGGTGATCTCCGGTGAGGCAGTCAACCTCCACTTCAGAGCAGGAAGCACCAAAACAGAAATAATTAAACACTCGGCCGGTGTTGGTCTTCCAGTCGTATCCTAAATCAGGTGTTCTGAAGGAAAGTTAAAACCACTTATTACACTTTAAACTGGCTAATTCATGGCACAGGCGATTTTGCTTTGATGTCCAAAGCTCCACTTTCATGTCAAGGTCATTATTCTTTTTGGTGAAAATATTTTCACCAGTTGCAAATTCGGGATTCAAATGTTCCAAACTGACGGACCTCCAGCAAAGAACAAAATTATTGTGTATCCCTAGTCTCTGCAAACTCCCTATCCTAATCTAGCCAGATCCAAAACAACGAAACCAAGTCGATATTTTGATAAAGGGCTGAATTTTTTTCACCCTAAAATGCTCGATGTTACAGCCCCCCTCCTTTTTTCCATGTATTAGTACAAGTATTTACCTTACAATAGATCTATGAAGATTTTGTTCAATTCTCTTGTTTTTTTATTCATTATTGAATTGACTATGGGTACTGATAAATCTGTGCCCTCAATATTAGATAGCTGTT
>OZ026600.1:5025360-5047860 GCA_964020085.1 Micromussa lordhowensis | reverse complement strand
TATCCATGGGTATATTAAGCCTGGTGGTTTCCTGAGGTCTCCTCGCCTAACAACCCTGCTGTATATTTTTAAAATTTGTTAGACACATAAAGGCAAATAAATGCTGAATGATGATATTGGCAGGACTGCATCTCACTAAAAAAAGAGCCATAGACTTCGTTGAAGGCGTAAACGGAGAGGGGTAATGAGGAAGGCGAAAATCCCCCCCTCCATCCATGTACGCTCTCTCTCTGCTCTCCCCCGCTTAACGCTTGCTACGCAGGCTATGAGCCAAAGAGTGCCCAGACTAACCTAATCTGTTGCCAAAACCAACCACAATTGCACGAGTAGCTTTGTAACTGAAACCGCTCTGCTGTAGCTACAGTCAGCTCTCCGCTAACGGACACTCTCGTAAACGGACAGCTATACTAATGAACACATTTTCCAATTCCCGAGGGTGTCCGCTTACGAGAGAGTTGACTGTAGTTATTTGGTTCACCAGGAGGATTTTTTTCTCACCTGCACCATTTTGGTGTGTAGTCCTTGCCCCATTTCTGTTCCACCATGAGTCAAAAGAACTGATCCGTCTGTATACACGTGAACTAGCGCCCCTGCCTGCCAGAAAAAAAAGAATTAATAGACAACAAAAGAAATGCAAAATGCTCGAACTAATTGTTTGACTAGGCGGTTTTTATAACACTAAATTGTAAAGTAACGATTCTCTGCTTAATTTTAGCAACTACCTTGTGCTGCGTGTGTCTGTGAGGTCGACTAAGATTAAATCTGCATACGAGCCAAGTGGCCCATCAGGCCGGAGCTGATCTCCCGTTTCTGTAGCATGAAGCGCCTAGGAGTATTTCTACTCCCCCTGGATGGGATGCTAGTCCACCGCAGGGTTACCCCTAGCATTACATTCGCCGGTAACCATTTATACAACTGGACAGAGAGAGGCGCTGAGATTAAAGTGTCTTGCCCAAAAAAGAACATAACACAATAGACCCTTTGCATAAATGGCGCCTAAATTTGAATAACAATACTTCTACGTCCTTAGCCTCACATTCATGTGAAAACTCCCTTGTCTGAAAACATGAGCACGAAGCTAAGGATGTATAAAGTATTGCTATTCAAATTTAGGCGCCATTTATACAGTAAGGGTCTATGTCCCTGGCCAGGGCTCGATCTGGACTCGAGCGCACTAACCATGAGGCCATCTCGTCTCCACGAAGTCGAACAAACCACCTCTGAAAACAACCGCTTAACATTTTTTGATCAGTCAAGTTGCTAAAGGATTTGCTATGGTTTACGTTTCATACATGCTTGGGCCTATGTTTCGTTTGATTCAAATTTAAAGTTTCAAGCACAATTTTAATCTTACCTGATTCAAGAAGAGTGCAGTGAAACTAATACCAAACTTGGTGGGTGTTAAGGCGATGCCTCGCTTTCTCCAACGGTTTTCCCTTGAACGGAATAAAATAAACGTAGAAGAAACGAATTAACAACTGATGGTAATCAACTTTATACGTATGGTAACAGTGACAAAAACGCGCCATAGATTCGTCTTTTTTTTGTTTTTGAAGTAATATATCAAACAACGAGAGACAGTGTTTCATCGGGATATCCAAACACCGAGAAGAGAGTTGAAAATACCACGCGCAGCGGAGTCTTTTTGACGAAATTCGAGGTGTTTGGATAGCCGATGAAACACTGTCTCGAGTGTTTGATATATCTTCTCTATCGAAACAAAAACTAAGGAGTAAACAGAGAAGTAAAATCGTCATAACCTATGTTAATTAAGACCGGGTATCCAAACCTACTTAAAGGTTGTGATTTTCTTTGTTTTAACTTGATGAACTATTAATAAGTTTGAAAAGACCACTTCACTATCCAAGAAAGAATAACAGCCACTTTAAATCTGAACATAACTTAACGTACGTCCAATTGTTTAACCCATTTTCTGTGGGCTTAACGTGCGTAAGGCGGCGCAATCTCCGTAGCATTTCAAGAGACACCTGTTTTTAATCTTATTCGATATTATTAGCACTTGGACGGGAGGGGGGGACTGAAAACTGATTGGTCAGTTTCAAGTCGTGATGGTATTGACTGTACTTCAACGGGTCAGACTTAACACACCATCGACTGACAAACATTTTACACTTCACTTTGATAACTTCCGTTCAGGTTGTCGAAACATCAGTCACCAACAACAGCTCTTTTCAGAACTAACATCAGCCAGACGATCACACAATCAAACCATTTACTATCAAAATATTACGGAATGGACGACAATTCAAACCTGTTAAATGCCTCAATGTGCTCCCTTCTTTCTTCATATTTACATTTGTCAACCAACTCGTCCCAGACCCGCTGGATGTGGCAACTGGCCAGTTCTTGATTAAAATGAGTTACATCTCCTTCGTGATAAAAGTTCAGCTCTCTGACCTAACAACGAAAGAAACACCATTTGAGTATGCCTTCATCTTACATGGAAACCAGTGTGACAATTCGTATGCTTTGAGACTGCGATCAGTTTGGAGGCGCAGTTGCCTGATGGGATGTTCGTTGGGCCGCGGGTTCCAGCCCTTCAAGGCCTGGGTCATCACGCTGTGTTCTTGGGCAAGACATTTCACTCTCAAAGTGCTTGTCTATCCAGGTATATAAATGTGCACCTTGCCTAGCATACAATCACAGCCTGGTCACTCGCGCCTGACAAAAGCGCGAGCTTACTAGCAGGTTCTTACCCTCCTAGCTCGCTATCCCTGCCCTCAAAAACTCTTAAATCATTTGGTGAACAAAAATTCAGTCCAGGATATTGCTTTAGCGAACTAACCTGCCTCTGTGAAATACCACACGTGACTGCAATATCACCAATCCATGATTCAGCAAACATCATACCCTACAGAAAAAAAAATATTATGAAAAATACAGTTCACATTTTGTGATAAAAGGAGACCATCACAGTGGAACCCGCGGTACGCAACACTCAAGTGACTGAAGGTATTTCGCATCTTGCTTTGTATCAAATCAAAAAGATACCGCCATGTCCCCAGTCCATCTCATTAAACCGATTCTGCAATTTGACAGTGCACTATAAAAGGTTTCAACTGGAGCGGAACACACGCAAACAGGAAAGAACCCATTTCAGAGACTTCACCGTCAAGCATGCAAAATCAACCAATAGAATCTAGGAGATAACTAACCTGCGGTCCGCCAAATCCTCTGAACGCAGTGTTTGATGGGATATTAGTCTTACAAATGTAACCTTGTCCCCGGATGTTAGGGATAAGATAGCAGTTTTCCATGTCGAAAAGAGCTCGTTCCATAACCTACAGGCGATAAAACGATAAAAACAGATCAGATGACAATGTTAATTCATGAAACTTGAGGAATGAAAGTTTGGCGTTACATAGGCAAGGTTTAGGACAAATTTTAGAGTCACGATTTTAGGACCACGTTTTAAAGGACACGACCGCACTAATACGTTTTCGTATGAAAAAGCATACGTTTTGATGCATTTTCGCCGCCTATCGTCCACACTAAACGGATCGAAAACGCTGATGAAAACGATTTCAAACGTTAAACCTTTTGAAAATGCATCGTTTTGAAAACGCGCCGTATCTAGTGTGGATAGGTGAAAACGGAGGCTTTTGAACACGGTGCCGAAAAAAGAGTCATATACTCTCATTTCCAACAGCATTTTCGGGTGTTTAAGAGCGGGCGATAGGCGAAAACGTATAACAAAGTATGCGTTTTTGAATGAAAACGAATCAGTGCGGACAGGTGAAAACAAAACGAAAATCCCAGTGATGTCGAAAATATTTTGCTTCGTTTTCGTTGGGGGAATACGAATAATTTTAAAAACGCATTAGTGTGCTCGGGGCCAAGGCTCATCCCTTGGAGGTGCTGGGCGTCGCGCCATTTTTAAACAACTTACAGCTTTGGACAAATCAAATGAATTTCCAGCATTGCTGTACATCTTAAGATCCAGAGCTTGGATCTTCCCATTCGTTGTGAAGCCAACCTAAAGAAACAAACCAATGCAAACAGCCGGTAACACATAACTGAACGAAGACCTCGAAGAATGCAATCGTTTTTCCCACAGCTAAAGCAAAGTGCGGGTAAATTATTTGCCTTTATACGCATAACTTTTGCCACGTTTATATTGCCAAAGCAACTTACCCATTACTCTCTTATCGGTAACGCTTTAGCTATTTCATTACTTGTGACCTTTTAATTGATAAATAGGTTATGGAACTTAAGATATAAATGTGCGGCCACGGTGACTAATTAATGTCCAGCTAGATCACGAAGGTTAAAATACCCTTAACCGTCTCCAATCAAGTTATTTTTCTAACGGTCGTTAATCCAATCGCACTAGGAAAGCAGCCTGTCTTAGGGTAGAAGCTGCCACGTATCATAGAAAACAATTACAGACCAAAAACGTTTGTGACAACGCAAAAAAAAACGGCTGCGGAGGAGACTAGCATAAAACCCGCGCATAAATAAACGAGTGACTGATATATGAAGTACCTTGTACTTGGCCAAGAATGGGTGCCTTGTGCCAGTGCTCATCATGTCCTCATCTCGATCAAGCATGCATCGCACAGGCTTACCAACCCTGACAACAAACACAATCATCTTCATGTAAAAGGTACACGAATTTTACTTTTGCGATCTACACATGCTAAAAAAACAACAGGCAAACATGTTGCCATAGAAATACTTATTAACTCACTTGGCAGCAGCCACCGCCACAACACTGGAAAGGAAGCAGTTCCGGCTCTCTTTTCCTCCAAATCCACCTCCTGAAGATATAGGCCACAAAAAAACGTCATTGGTGAGAACTCTCACCTCTTGTACTTAATCTATTAAGCCCCAGCCCCAGTCAAACGCACGCAATGCAACAAATTGCAACATTGTTGAACACATATCGTACAAGATTGGCCACCCAGCTGAAATAATTACATTGCAAGATGTTGGAAGGTGTAACAGGGTTGCCAAACGTTTGTTTGTGCCCAACAGTCATGCAATATGTTGCGTTGGAACGTTAAGTGTGTTTGGCTGGACTCTATCGATTTAAAACCTGTCAAACCACTGTACATGACTTAATGAACTAAGTGTGCTGATACTATGTCAGAAGTTGTTTCTACAGTCGAACCTCGAGTAACGACCACCTCTCTACGACGACCATCTTCTTCACTCCCCAAGGTGGCTGTTGGGGAGAGATAATCTGGTTTTATCAACTGGGTTGATAATGTGAATTGTCCACCGTAAAGAGATTCGGAAGCTACGGTGGACAATTCACATTATCAACCCAGTTGATAAAACCAAATTATCTTGTAATACTCCCACCGACGCAGCACCACAGTTTCTTTAGAAACTTACCCCCTTTATTCGTTTGTTGGGGAGAGGTTCGACTGTACTGAGAAAATGCCACACCTGTAGACTCTGCATTGGAATTCTTATCAAAGTTTAGACAAAGTTCGACTCGAACCAATGCAGCCAGCGGTTTCTACTTTGACACTACGTGATCTGCAGGGCGGCCTTCAGGGGATCTGCAGGGCTCTTGTGCTTCACTGTACTACATGTGCAGTGCAGTTAGCTGATCTTTGGTGATAATTTGCATTTTGTACTAGCGAATCTTTGCGGATTTGCTTCGTTACTTTACAAGGTGATTGTGTCTACGATATTCCTGAGTCTGAAAGCCTCTTTGCAAATAGTTTACAATCCTCTTTTAGTATGCACCGGTCCCTTTCTTTCCTGACGTAAAGTTTGATCTCCTTTGTTAACACAGCAAATTGACTTAGGAAAATGTCTCACCCATTCGTTTGACCCGCACCACAATTCTATTGGCAGGAAGTCCCAAAGCTTTTGCGGCAAGTTTCTGTGGATTTGAATAGAATAAGAATAGAATTAGGACTGATTGCAATGTGGCTCGAACAAGGTTAAGGGTAGGGTTGAAATTCACCTTTAAGCCAGCTGAACAACTATTTCTCACCTGAGTCAATGTTGGATTCTGAGTGGAAACGAAAAGTTCCATCTCACCATCTTCCCCTTTAGGAACAGCTATTGTGGCTTGTGTCTCTAAATAGAAGTGTTCCTGCAACAAGAGTTGTATCATTTCAATATTCTCACCACCTGCATCTTAAATTCTGTACCCACATTGATAAGAGAATTTCCTCAGTGGTCACTGGATTACGTCTAACCTGTCCGCCAACTCTCATCTCTCCTTCTAACACGTGATCAGATTCAGCAAAACCAGTTTCCAGGTCCCCTTTCTGAATACACATTGGTGTAGATTCCAAGAACGACTCAGCTGCTATGGCCTCCTGTTAATTAAGAAATAATAATAATTACTTGTCACACTATTAATTGCATAATTTCATTTCATTTCTCATTGTACAACTGACCATGGATGATGTTCCATAAGAAACATGTTTTGTCTTCATTAAAAAATGAACTTCAAAAGCATCGTATGGTTCATCAAAACAATAATAATAATAATAATAATAATAATAATAATAATAATAATAATAAAAAAACAGATGATGGCGTTTTAATTTTTAACCATTCCTTAACCTTTTAACCTTGTATATAGCATATATTTTATTAAGCGAACATTATGAACAATAATAATCGATATTATTATTAACAACAGTTCTAATGAACTGAGATTTAGAAATCATATGAAACTAGGGCTGACTTTATTGTTCTTCCGCACCAGACCTCCATCACATTCCTGACATGAAACACCACTTCCGGGGAATCTGGATTTGCGCATCTTCAAGTTTTCAAGTCTGTACTTTGTAATCCGTGTCAATCTTCTCCATCCTAAACCATCCTTGTCCCTTAATGGTTTATCATTACCTCTTTGGTGTTCTTCTATCCTAGTTAGCTATTATTTTAAGGTTTCCTTCAATTTAAAGGCAATTTAGTATGTTGCTCCTTTAAAGCTAAGTCCGTCACGAAAGGGGCGAACAGGAAAATGGTAGTAACTAGTATGTACCTTGTGTTGACTTAGTACAAGTTAATTATTTACCTCAATGGTTAATATTCTCGGTAAATCCTCGTAAGTGACCTTTACCAAGTTGGCTGCTCTTTGGGCCTGGGCCTGAGTTTCAGCGACAATAGCGCCAATCACTTGTCCCACGCATGTCACCTGAAAAGCACAGAACAGCTCAGAGGGGGAGGGGTAGGTACATTCTTAAAGTCATTTGAAATCAAGTTTAAGATGTTGGAGAAGTGACTAAAGTATTATTATGTCTGAAACGATCAAAAAAAAATCGAAGAAAATCCAATTGTCTTCAAAGGTTTTCGGTTCCGCGCCTCTCATTAGCTAATACTACATTTTCAAAATTGGACAGGTACCACACAAACAAAAGTAAGGTAAGCTTTCTTCCATTTCTAACTCTATCTGACAGCTCCCCTAGGCCTGCAGATTTAAGTTCTCCAAAATCTCAAAATTTGTTTTCGTAACACTGTCCAAAGCAAGAAAACAGCTTGGATTGCAACTCGTTGATTGAATCTCAGTGCAAGTCTACCTTCTCTGAGGCAAAGACTTCCTCATCAGATATCACAGGTCCTGTTGCATTTTGGCCTGGTACATCGTCAACTCCAATGTACGTCTTTACTCCTGGCAAACGCAATGCCTCACTTGGGTCTACACTCCTGTGTAAAATACGAAGAACACAAGCGACAAGCTTAAATACAAATCCATTTAGACAACTCAGGTTTCAAACCAGCTCTTTCAGTTACAATTAGTTTAAAAACCAGTTTGCCCATGAATTAGCGGTCTTCTACTCAAACTCAACTCCTTCCACAAGAGAGAGACACCGCGCTTCAACCCACAAAATTCCATTCAGATGACGTATTTCTACAGAGATTCCCTGATTGGCTGTTGCTCAGGTTTGAACTTTCGTCAGCGGGCACGAACCAAACAGATGCCCTGCAGTAGGGCTACGTCATCAGATTGAAATTTTCAGCTGAAGTCTCCGAATCATGTCGCGAGAAGGGCTAGAAAGAAGCGCGTATGAAATCAGCGCTTAACTACTGCTCGGCCCAGAGACCGTCTATTTTGTCTTAAGTTCGTCGAGACCTCAAGGAAAAAAATTAAGTCAGGAATAGGAGCTCCTGACAAAAACCTTTTTTTCGTCCACTTCGCGGTCGCACGAAAAGTCAGGGTTTCACAAAACATACAGTGATGAACTTACAAGATTCTTGCATGAGCACGTTTGCTGAAAACTGCTGCTAAGTAAAGCTCGCCTGAAAAAAAAGAGAAAACGGTGCAGCTGTTAATTGAAGCCTTTCAAAAATGTCTTTTATAAGAACACTTTTCTTCACAGAGTAAAAGTTTGAGTCAAGTATTGTGCTAGCTTTTGCTAAAACAGTCATTTAACGTGCTATTGTTTAGGAAAGCTATTGAGCAGTAGTTTCAAGTGGTACTGTTTATCGTGCTGTACACGGTGGTTCTAACTTTTAAGTCTGTGGATTAAACCCTAGTGTGTGACCATTCAAATAAAAGCTATTGAGCAGTACTGTCATGTGGTACTGTTATTTAAACTGCACGAGGTAGATAAAACTCCCACGCCATAAGATGAAACCCTAGCATATGACTATTCAAAAGAAATTCAAACGAAAGCTACTGGGCAGTACTTTAAACACGGAGCGAGCCTATAAAAGGTCAGCGGTTTGCACTTTGTCGGCTAAAACACGGCATTTACGTTGAGTAAACAACTCGAAAACAATCGATATGCTTTCACAAGTGAAACAACAAAATTAAGAAGTTAAAATGCATGTATATGAAGTACGATACCTATCTAAATTCTTCTTCTGTAGATGCCATGCTTTTTGTTTTCGCTGACCTTTTTACAAAGAAACCAAACAAACGAAAAACCTTCCCTTGTGCAATCGCCTGAAATATTACTTCATGCAAATTTCGCGGGAGTACGACACGCCTGGGTGAATAAGCCAATCAAAGCAGAGTATTTCAATTTGTGATGGACGGGCTGAGCCGCTCAGCCTCCACTTATAAGCTCGCTCCGTGTTTAATGTAGCGTCTTTTGTCACGATGCACAAGGTAGTTCATCTCGCTGATAAAATGAATCTACTGTTTTCACAAGGTGCCGTTTATTAGCCTATGCAATCTTTAAACTTTAATTACGTTTGGCCATAATCAATTTATGAGAGTTATTGCGCAGTAAGCGTGTATTTGCGGCTCATCAGGTTAAAATATGTTGAAACATTGTCAGACGCGAAGCTAGGTGCACAGAGAGCTTCTTAACCTTATTTACTACAAAACAATATCACCTGCATATTTGGGGATGTCGTCGCAGTAGATTGCCTCTCCTGTGGCTTGTTTAGCAGCTGCTAAATGAGCAACAGGTCTACCAACCACATCCTCTATCGACTGATTGTCAGGGACTTCCTAAAGTGATGACAATAAAAGCGTGGCACATTAAGTTTACTGTTAAAGGGGTCGAGGATTCCCGCACGGAAATACCACTTTCGATTGTGTAAATGTGTCGTAACCATGCAGTACCTCATTGCGTAGAACGTTTTAATGCAAGTCGAGTTGCCCAATGTAATTTTCTAGCTTCTCTGCACACATTGTACACATAGGATTTATTTTTGTCTGTAGCAGAAACAACAACCCATAAAAACACCATGGACTACATTTCTGTCACACTATACGTCCATAACCATAAAAAAGTCTTGTTCTGAGCAAATTAAGGTGCAATGATTTCCATTACAATTGCAGTTACAATGCTTGCCCCCACAACTAGTTCCAGAACTAATCGAGGCGGAAGCTAGAATTTATATTAAAAAGGAAAGAAAGAAAATGACAACAAAATTACAAAAGGTGCAAATAAACAACAGAAAAAAAACTACAAGTAACCAATGTACTTTGTTATGCGAAGTGAGGGTAAATTCTACTGTGCGAGATAAGTTCTTGATTATCACCTGGAAGGTCTGTGTGCTGTAGGTAACATCTCTTTGAAAATGACCAGTTCCACTAACGAAGGTCTTTGGAATCTCAACTTTGGGAGCTGCCTGTACAAAAACGATAAACACATTCCCTGAAAGCCTTGTTGGACAGCCTGCAAGAGCTCATTTTCGTTCACAAATTGTAAACCTCAGGCGAGCTATGCCACAATACGTTAAGTCGTTTGACTTGCAAATTGAAGTAAATGTAAACCTCTAAATGAGTTGTACAAGGAAAAAACCACCAAGAATTTACATACCACTTATTAACCGAGAGTGAGGTCATTACAGGGAAATCTCAGACCGAGGCCTTGATGTATTGACCGAGCGACAGCGAGGTCTGAGATTTCCCTGTAATGACCGAACGGACGAGGTTAATAAGTTGTTTATTATATGGCCTTTTAGCGCTGTGAAAAAAAAAAACCTGAAGCGCTTTCCAATATCCGTTTGCGCGCGCGAGAGATCATTCGAGGCCATGTTCACTGAACAGAGAAAACCCTGGCCGTGCGATCGAAACAAGAAGGGACAGTAGAAACAGTTTCTTTGAAAATGAAACAATTTTTGCCTTTATTACGCCAAGATCTAGGTCAAATTTAACAATGAAAAATTTTTTTTTATAACGCCCGGTCATTACAAGAAAACAATGCCCGCTCAGCAGCCAATCAGAGCGCGTGTACTATTGTAGCCATATAATAAACAAGGATAGTGACCGCTGAAGAGGATAAGTGTAGACTGAAGAAAGAAAAAATTGCAAAATTGGTGAAACTTTTTCGCATGCTCAGTCCATGGCAGAGCTCGTTGAAGCTACCTAAAATCTCCAATAAAAAAAAGTCAACTTCTATGTACCTCTTGGTTACTGAGTTGTAGAGAAACATTCAAATAGAACTTGAAGAAGAAGCTTGTAGCAAGTGATCTCCTGTATTCCACCTGGCCGCCTGGTGCCCCGGGTTTGAGCGGCAGGTCTTCAGCTAACAACTGACAAGCCTCTTGAACGATACTCTCGCTCCATGTTCTGAAATATCAACCAAACTCAGCTTACTACAACTTTACATAACTGATAGAAAAACGCCAGGATCTTCATATCATTCTTCATTTTTCGATGCTCGTGCCACTTCCTAAAGCGCTGTTATGTCCCGTTAGGTCACACTAAACTGGACAAGTTTCAAAACACAGCTTTATTTCTACGGTTTGGCCTACCGTCCACACTAATGCGAAAACGGAGCTTTTCAAAAAGGAAACCAGAGAAATCTGTAAACGCCGCGGCTTTTTGTTTTCGTGTGGACGGAAAACATTTTGAAAACGGAGATTTCCGAAAACGATGTGGTTCGGCACGATAATCATGTGATATCCCTTACCGAGATTTCCTCAAACACAAATCCAAAATGAACGGTGATTGGTGATTCCTTCGACGTAGTGTGGATGGAAAACATTTGATGCGTTTTCAGAGTGAAACCTCCGTTTTCAAATTCCTTCAGAGTAGTATAGACTACGAGCAGGTGTGGACAGGGCCATGTTTCTGGTAACTTGTTCGTGGCAGTGTCACGCGACAAAACAACACAACAAATTCCTATTTGAAAAACTTTGGCTTACGGTAAGCCAAAGGTTCACAAATTAGATGAGTCACCTCAACAAAAGACCTGAGAAGTGGCCAGCTAGTCGCGCATAAATAACTTGCTTTCCCTTAGTATGCTTTTCACTTATAAACTCTTCTTTTTCTCTTCCTTAGCGTAATATTTATAACCCACAAACTGTAATACTGTAAAGAGTTGACAACACAGAGTGGTCGACACTTTACTGTAGCACTAATCCAGAAAACGATACGGCTTAATGCGTACACTGATGTCTAACCGTGTTGACTGCGATTTTACTCATTTTGGTAGTTGTACTTCATTAGATTATGTTGTCCTCCGCAGTTCAAACATATGATACTTCATATATTCATTTGCATTCTTCACAATCTACGAGTATATCACGAACTAACAATGTGACCAGCTCCCAGTTGGCTTGATAGCTCAGTTGGTAGAGCACTGCACCCGTATCGCAGAGGTCATGGGTTCGAATCCCGTTCAGGCCTGAATTTTTTTCAGGCTCTAATTTCACAGCTGCTTAAGTTGTGTATGATATATAACTGCCATGATCAACTATGCCTTCATATCTTTCTCCGCAGTTCAAATATATGATACTTCATATATTCATCTGAAAACTATTGCAGTCAGTTCGACAATTAGTTCGTCCCTTTGTCAGTGTGGCAGTCTTTCAGTTGGTCAATACCTTCATACCTGCCAGTCAGTCCCTTGATGGTTTTCATGGCCATGACTGTTGTAGGAGCCAAGCCTCCAAAACTGAAACTACAATCCTGAATTTGCCACGAGCTGGAATTTGCTGCCTTTTCCAACAACACTCGCATGCCTGTGTTCACGATTGCAATATCATCTTCGCGCCGACGAGCTTGTTTGAAGGCGAAGACATATTCATGCTGTAAAAATTAAAACACTTTTTAAAACAATTTTGTTATCCATAACACTGGCTCTGACGTAACAAGCATGCAAAGCCTGCGAATAGACGAAGAGTACAAGTGCCATAGATTGGCTCTGCATCCAGGGAAAGTCCCTTAAGAATATTTAACGTCTCTACAAGTGGCTAAATCTCACTTAGTAACTGCAAATTATTGATGCAAATTAATAACATTCACTGGTGATCTGTGTCTTACGTTTTGTAGTTAAGTAACATAAAATCATATTCTTAATATTAAGAAGATACCATTATAATTGTAACTAGTCTAGCGTATTAATATAGGTAATCAAATGGTGACGAGTGAAAGGCTTGGGAAATTATTAGAATTTTGATTGATTACCTTTTAATAACAAGGGTGCAAAATTACTTGTTTGTGCACCAATCATTTGAAACACCCCCATCCCCACGCCCCATTGGGGGGGAGTACCCGGGGCATTCACGTTTAAGGTCAGTGAAATGCAGTGAAAGCCCCGTCTTGTGGGGGAATTCAGAGTGAACTCCCCCGCCAAACATCAAGCACAATTCATTAAATAGATCATCATTTTTTTAACAACTGGAGCTTTCACAGCATTTTTTTTTCATACCACTGAAATCATGTGAAATAATAAACTAACGCTGAAATTTCGCGCCAAAATTAAGGAGTAATTTGTCACCCACGAAATTAGTCCTAAAATCCCTTCCCTAAGGATTTCGTACACTAAAGCCACATCATTAAGAGCATCTTTGGGTCCGTTTAACCCCAAAACGGCGCTCTTGCTTATCATCACATACAGTAATAAATAATAAGGCGATGCTTTGCTTGTCGTTAGTGTACCTTTTCCGTAAATGGAATAAAAATGTCCACCAAGACTTCACTTGGCTGTAAGACAGTTCTTCTGTATCCAGTGAAAAAATTCTCATCTAGCTTCACTTTCTTTGTTTTTCCTTCAATCAATATAACAAAAGTGGCGAAATGGGTTAGGGTCAATGTGGGATACAAGTACATTCTGTAAGGGTTCTGACCCTTACAATTATTGTCGAGTCTGATATCTAGGCTAGCCTGAGCGCTAGTTAGGCTAACCAGAGCAATATTTAGACTAACAGGAGCACTATTCAGGTTAACCAGAGCGCTATTTAGGCTAACCCGAGCGCTATTTAGGCTAACCAGAGCGCTATTAAGGCTGATTAACCTGAGCGCTATTCAGGCTAACTGGAGCGCTATTCAAGCTAACCTGAGCGCTATTTAGGTTAACCTGAGCGCTATTTAGGCTAACCGGCCGGAGCGCTATTCAGGCTAGCCAGAGCGCTATTTAGCTTTAAAAAGCTAACCTGAGCGCTATTTAGGCTAATATGGGCGTTATTTAGGCTAACCAGAGCAATATTTAGGCTAAACAGGGCGCTAGTTAGGCTAACCAGAGAGCTAATTTGGTTTTATCAACTGGGTTGATAATGTGAATTGTCCACCGTAAAGAGATTCGGAAGCTGACGTTTCGAGCGTTAGCCCTTCGTCGGAGCGAATCAAGGAATTGTGGGTTGTGTGTGGTTTATATACAGAAATATGGAGCTACGCTATTGGTTGGTGCCTGGCAACGTGAAAAACAACAGAATGAATTAGTTGAATGAAAAGCGTTCGTTGATACCGTGAGGATTAAGAGTGCCGATTTGAAAAATAAATCTTTGTTCAAGAGTTTTGCGGCTTTCTGTGTTTCCTTGATGTAGGGAGAGGCCGCAGACTGCCATATGTTGCTTAGAATGATTCGGCAGATTAAAGTGTCTAGCAACCGGTTTAGAAGCGTCTTTATCGTCTTTCTCTACGTCGCGAAGATGTTCTCGGAAACGGTCGCCTAGTCGTCTACCTGTTCCGCCGATATATAACTTTTTGCAAAGAGTGCAAGTTATACAGTAGATGACATTGGCTGAGGTACAGGTAAAATGATCTGTGATCTTAATGGATCGCTTGAATCCCGACAATTTTTCAACGTTGTAAATGAAAGGACATGTTTTACATCGCGCGCGTGCGGATTTAAAAGTTCCAGGTTGTTCACTCGTTTTGAATGCACTGCTAACTAAAAAGTTACCCATGTTTTTGTCGCGTTTTAATGAAATTAATGGCGGTTGCGAAAAGATTCTACCAGTATCGGGATCATTTTGAAGTAATTTAAAGTTTTTGAGAATGATGGATTTTACTGCGTGATTGTGAGGGTGAAATGTGAGGGTGAATGGAATTCTATTATTATTCTCCTTCTGAGACGTTTGTAGTGCTGACTGCCGATCAATTTGTTGGGCACGATGATGGCCTGCTTGAACAACAGCAGGATATCCACGTTTGTCGAAAAAATTGCACATTTCCTCTGATTTAAAGGAAAAATCAGAGTCCTCACTACCAGAGAGGAACTCAATCTCGATCAATCAATTTATAACTGCTGTTAATTCGTTTCATCCGGCTCTTAAGTATACCTGGGAAATTTCCAACACTTCTTTGGCATTTCTAGATATCAAAGTTTCTGTCGAAGGCAACGGTTTATGCACCAGTGTGCACTACAAACCCACAGATTCTCATAGTTATTTGTTGTATTCATCTTCACATCCATCACACGTCAAGAATTCTATTCCTTATTCTCAGTTTCTTAGACTTCGTCGCCTTTGTAGTGAGGACTCTCAAACTTAGGGTACTACCTAAATCTTGATTCGCTTTTTTGAATTATGCTTTATGATAGATCAGAACTGCTCAAAGAAATGATAAATAATGTTACTCAGTAAGTGATGGTGAATATAACAAGAATATAATTTAGCCAGGATACAAATTTTTCACCATATGTTCTGTTTAGTAAAGGACACACCATCAGTAGTCACTGCCGATTATGCTTGTCGGATATATTCCTTTTTACCCCACATACTTTGTTACATATGTATCCATGTAATTTTCATAGATTTTAAACAGGTCTATCATTTCCAATGAACATTACCTCCAGCAGCAGCTAATGTTAGAGTGCACCTTGCAGCCATAAACACTGGATTCAGGTCTGATATTGGACTGGCAGTCATGATATTTCCTCCAATAGCCTGAAAGGAATTTGTTCTACTGTAAAATACTGAGTTTGAAACACTGATTGGTTGCTGGACTGCCAGATAACGGATTGACTGACTGACTGACTGACAGACAGACAGACAGACAGACAGACAGACAGACAGACAGACAGACTGTTGGATGACTGATTGACTAGCTGATTGAATGACTAACTGTGACTGCATGACTAGTTGATTAGTGGATTGCCTGGTCACTGAGAAAAATTTTGAAGGCAGAATTTAAGGCATCATATTCCAGATGAAAAGTTGGAATCTACTGATCATGAGCAGCCTTCTGTTCCTAACTACTAAAAATAACATATTATATAACACATGCTCACCCCAACATTTCTTATCTGATGACCTGCAAACCACTTGAGCATGTGAAGGATTGCTGTAAACCATCTTGTCTTGTATTCTGCAAAATATCACAAGACAGTTCTGCACTCTCCTTCTTATTAGGAACACTAGAAAATGGGTGAAGGTATGCTGTGGTAACTGCTGTCAATGTCTTTAATCTAGGATGGACTTACTGGCAATGCTGGGGAGGTTACATTCTTACATTGTGCATGTGTTCCTAGATGGCTACCGAAAATGTTCTAGACGGGGGATTTCTCTTGAGCCTCAGACCACGTAGAGTACATCAAGTACCGAAGATCTTGGACTGGTTATGAAGTGCTATTTCACACAAATTCTGAGTAGTACGACACTTCCTTCCAAAGTTCAGATCTATACAGCCAATTGGTTTAACCCTCTCCTCTAAGCCATAATCTAATCTACTTAGCCAATGCCTTCAAAAAAATTCTAGCAATTTTTAACTTAAAATCAGTGGTGTTGACATGTACTAGGTTGAAAGCACTGTCTTGAAAACAGAAAATGAAAACAGATGCAAGATTGATATTCAAGTACATTACATGTCTTGATTGTGTGATGTCGTATCTTACAATCGATCTCTGCTAATTTTCTCCTGGCTTACTAAGTGCATGCAGCACTTCACTTACCTGGCATGGAGTGACAAGCCTCATTAAGAACATCTTCTAGGGTAGTGAGAGTCACAGAGGCACCAAACTTGATGCCATTTGATGTGTGTTCTACAGCGTTCAACTCTGGGATGTGTGTAGGAGCTATCAGGATTGGATAATTCTGTTTCTTGAATTTCATTTCAATTCCTGTTAGACAAGAAGCAAATGGTCAAACAAAGCAAATGGTCTTAAAGCAACATACACATCTAATCGACTGCTTATGGCCTCCTGCTGGTCACTCTGTTCATAAATGGCTGCTTTTTAAATTCTTTTGTATGCATTTAAATTAGCCTCACTGAACAAATTATTTCTCTGGAATTATCAATTTAAAAACAAGATTAGTAAGGCTTTAATTTGTAGTCAATCACAAATAAAACATGTTTTAGCACCCGAAGTTGTTGTGGCTATGTTATAAAAGAATTGGTTCATGCTTTTAGCTTTGCATATATTGAGTTATGGATGCAAGAAGCTAGAGTTGCTCTCGGCTATCACCTTGAGCAAATCTTAATTGTGCTTCTTTCGTGTTCTCCAAACTTCCCGCATGCATCCATAACTCAATATACCCATGCCTAGCATGAACCAATTCATTAATTTGGCAGGGTCTGTTGCACTATGCAACCTTTGCTGGAGTGGCGACTGATTCATACAGCATTCTCCTTATGTGCCGGACTTAGTGTATAAATTACCGTAATAATGTATTTTTGATATAACGGCACTTGTGATTGGCTGAAAATTGAGTGGCGAGACCAGTCTTGCATGAAGCCATCACTTCAAAATAAAGGCAACAAAAAACTCTGTTGCATTTTGGAGCTCACCTTTATGCTTTCAATTTATGCAGAGAAACAAATCTGTATAAGCAAGTTTCCTTATGTCAGATTCAATTATTTTTCGTTGTTTCTTTGTGACAATAGCCCGGCTTAAGAGATTTCTCATCAACAGACAGAATTTACCGGAGAAAATCTTTCTCAATACAAACAACCTTGAGATTGAATTTGCTTTCTCTAAATATCGCTATAACAGTGAAATATTAGCCACTGACAGCTTTTCGACTTGGGCAGATTTTCTCTTCAAAAATTGTCTACCAGGGGCTTCCCCAATTAAGGTCGACACAAGTACATGCACGCTGTTTGAATCAGCTGTCATTCAGCAAATGAGTAGAGTTCTCTGTTTATGAATGAATTGAATGAATTTGAATTTGTATAGCGCTAAAAGTATTGGAGAATATTCAAAAGCGCTTTACATTAAGTTAAAAAAATAAAAAATAAAAAATAAAAAATCAAATTTGAAAACTCCTAACTAAATCAAAATTAACCATAAGAACTATTCCACAAATTAAAAGCTTTCTTAAAAAGATATGTTTTAAGTTGCTTTTTAAAAATGGCGAGGCTGCTACTTGTTCTAATAGTTAATGGCAGCGAGTTCCATAAAGCAGGTGCAGCACGAGCAAAGGCCCGATCCCCAAGTGTAGAACAGTTGACTTTTGGAACGAACAGAAGAGATTTTGCAGACGAACGTAGAGTATACTTAGCAGCTGGTTTCACGGATAAAAGATCTGTAATGTAGGATGGACTCTGGTTGTGTAGTGACTTGTAAACAAAAAGGAGCAATTTGAACTGGTCTCTAAACGTTACTGGAAGCCAATGCAGGTCGATAAGAGCGGGTGTGATATGATCAAATTTTGCGATTTGTAAAGTCACTCTGGCCGCGGCATTCTGGACTTTCTGTAAACGATCGAGCTGATATTTAGGTAGACCGAATAGAAGTGCGTTACAGTAATCAAGGTGAGAAGATACAAAGGCATGGATCAGTGTCTTTGTGGATTGCACAGTAAGGAATTTTCTAATCTGTCTTATGTTGTATAGTCCGCGAAAAGCCTTGCTACAAATCTTGCCTATGTGAACATTCATTCGCATATGAGCATCGAACCAGGACCCAAGGTTCCGGACGCTTTGTAAAGGTTAAATGACGGTGTCACCAATGATAATAGATTCAATAGATGTTTTTTCAAGTTGTTGACGGGTGCCAATAATTAGAAAGTCAGTTTTCGCGTCATTGATCATTAAAGGATTTCCAATAAACCAAGAGCGAACATCTGCGATGCACTTTTCAATCACAGAGACAGCGTTAATTTCTGAATGGATAGAACAAGGTCGAAAGGAGAGGTAAATCTGAGTGTCGTCAGCGTAACCATGAACAGAAGGGAGGTGCTGAGAGATAATCTTAAAGAGGCGGGAGACGTAGAGAGTAAATAAAACAGGTCCCATGCAACTACCCTGGGGGACTCCACAGTTCAGATCGAAGTCGTCAGAAGTCTTATCATCGACAAGTATACGTTGTTTGCGACCAGAAAGAAATGAGTCGAACCAATTTAAAGCAGTTCCGGTAACTCCAAAATCCTGTTGCAAAATATTCAGAAGAATGGAATGTTCAATGGTATCAAAAGCAGCACTTAGGTCCAAAAGTACGAGAAGTGTCACTTCCTTGTTATCCATACTCATTAAGATGTCGTTTTGAACCTTTAATAGAGCAGTCTCTGTCGAGTGATATTTACGGAAGCCAGACTGGAATTTAGGAAGAGGGGCATTTTTCTCACAATGGACAAGAAGTTGTTGAAGAGCAGCCTTTTCCACTACCTTTGAGATGAATGGAAGATTACTGACTGGACGGAAATTTTTGAAGACCAAATCAAGTCCAGGTTTTTTCAATAGAGGGATGACAGCAGCGGTTCTCCAATTTTCTGGAACGCAACCATTGTTTATTGTTTTTATTGTTAAGGCCACGATACTTGATCTGTTCTGTGCGTTGTTGGTGTGTGATTCTGTTTGGTTTCTACTTTATTGAGAGATATATACATATTTACATGTTGAAATAAGCATTTTGTAAAAAAAAAAATTTAGAATGTTGCAGCCCGCAAAAAGCAGGTGTCATATTACACCCCTACACTGTACCTTCCCATAGCAGCCACCTCTATACATTACGGCTACTTTGCTGTGCCCCAAGTTGGCCATTTTGGAGAGGCGCGACTGTGCTTACAAAACAATTTATAATTGGCAGACGTTTTGTAGTAATAGAGCTGAGCTAGAATCTGACACTTCAGGATAGTTAGAAAGAGACAATGATGTTTTATACTCACCTATTTCAGTGTTACCAATCACAAGTTTAGCTTGTGGATGTTTCATCTTCAGCTCTAACAGTTCTTCCAGTGTTGTCGGTCTGATCCAAGTGACAAGGTCTCCTTTAATGTACAGACGCTTTGGCTTGACAGCTTCTGGAAGCTATGAGGGATAGACCTAAAGGCTTTAAAACCTATTATACATGTATGCTACCCTCCCAACTGCAGTATATGATGAATCACTTGGGGCAGAAAACTGGCCACCTTCTGTACAAATAAGGTAACTGAAGTGATCACAATCTACCCTAACTCCCCGTGCCACTGCTCATGAAAGCTTATTCCACATCACTTTAATTTTCATTTGCATTTTCTGGAATTTTATAAAATAGGGCAACTTTGCAATGTATGACCAGATTTTCAAAAATTTGTAACTGGGAATTTCTGCTTTAATTGATTTTCCTCCCAAAATTTCCAGTCTGAACAACTTTTGATTGAATTGTTTCCATTTCAGAATATGACAACTTTCAGATTTTTTGGAAACTTCAGAAAATTTCGGGAATGTTTGGTTGAACAGTTCAAAAGTCCCCCGGCCCACTTTTCATTTCCAGTTCATGACCAGTCACAAGACGAATTTAACAACTGATTACTGATTCTCCATTTTCTAGATGTAATACTTATATATTAATTTAGTCCTTAATGATCCTAAGCATCAAGTACTTCCAGTAGGCTATCAGGTTTTCCCAAGTAACAGTAGTACCCTGATGAAAATCTTTTGAAGATCACCATAAATCTTCATGCTGAAGATCCTCAACAATTTTAATATTCTTGTTAGAGTCTGTAAGTATCTTAAAGATATTTAACTTCCTTGTCAGGGTCTTTGAAGATCTTGATCTTTCTTCTTTCAAAGATCTTCAAAATTTTGACTCAAAAAAACTTGCCAAGATCTGGCATGAACCTGGATTGCTATTGACTCAAAGTTGAACTGCACACTTACATGCACTACATACATGTATAAGATGTAAAACTACAGTCTGACGACAAGAACAATCTTACCATTAACTCAGGTGGGAAGATCACATCCTGTGTTGGATCATACGGAGCAAATTCTGCAGACTTGAACAGTTCATTGTCACCCTGTATATTATAAATTAAGATACAGGTTATAGTCAATCTAGTAGTAAAGTTTCTTTGAAATCAAATGCACACTTACACCTACTCTTCCTTCGTCATAGGAATGGAAATCAGAATATTGTACCACATACACATCTGCAATACTTATTGCATGCATGCAGTAATCTAGCATGCTAAGACAGGCAAGGCATAGACGCACTGTCTAGCCGTGTCTGATCCTGTCTGCTCGATTCAAGATCGTTTTTCCATAAAATATCATTCATATCTATTCTTTGCTTATACATAAGCTGAAATGAAAAAGAACGATTTAATTATTTGAAAAACAGTAAAACTAAAGATTTGTCACGGAAGAAAAAGCCAGCTTGTTGTTTCATGTCAAGTCGTGACTAATCCATGCTGTGGTTTGGCAGTCACCATTTGCTGTTTCATCTTGCAGCTGATAGGTCGCGAAACAATAAACAGTCCAGAAATTTTCTCTGGTGTTCACAGTTTTACAGGAAAGACTCTGGGAAAGACTGTAATAACTTCAATGCCATTTTGAGATGCCATTACCAACTCTACTCAATACAAGAATACATTTTCTCCCAACTAGCTGCCAATATATTGCAGTAATGCCGTCTCAAAATCGCATTTAGTTTATAGTATTGGAGAACTCACATTTAAGACACCATTCTTCACATTGCCATTACTGGTTCCATTATGATTTGTTTCCTTGCAACATCCATTCACTCCTTTGCCACAACATTCCTTCAACACAAAAAAAAAAGATTGCAGTTCATACAGTTTCATGAACTCCATTACAATTTATTAGCAAACAGTAAACAGCAAAAACTACCTCAGATTCTGTGTCCAAGATGTACATTTGTGAACTAATAAAAGAAAGTTAAATTTCATAAATTGTAACCTTTGTGAAGGTCTTAAATCCCTCCAGAATAGGTCGGTAACCAGTACATCGGCATAAATTTCCTGGAGAGCAGATTAAACGAAAAATGTTCATGTCATGTAAATGTTAATGTCATGTACTGGAAAAGTGAAACTTACAGAAAGACAGCTTAACTAAAAAGACATATTCCTGACAAGTAAAATGTTTTTCAATCAGTGATATGACGCACGATGCTCAGATCTTCCTTCAAGAGTCAAAGATATTATACCTTAATTTCTGCCTGTGCCAGTTGGCTCTCTATTAAGAACAGCGCTACAGGAGAATCGTTAAAGTTCGCTAACTATTAATATTCAAAATAATAGCTTGCATCATCAACTGATAAAAATCTCCTGATATATTTTTCTATCACAAGCATATTATATTAAACACTCATGCGTGCATGTAACTATAATAATGTCTTTGCACAAGGGTACTGACAATAATTATTACATGAACGTATGGATAGCAGTTGGGAAAGATGTAAGTTATAAAATAATATCAATTGAAAATAATTTGTACAGCCCCTACAAGTCTCAGGAGGGGAACTCCCTTATATGAGAAGTCTGGGAATGTTTGTTGTCTCACTTAAGGATATAAATAAAGGATTCTGGTCTGACTTAGGGTGCTTGTGATGAAAAGCCACTTTTTCTAGTTGCCAAAGTATCATTTAGGGTGCACTTGAAGAAATTATAATAAACAATGCAAGCTCATTTCCATTTTTAGGATCGATTTCCACCAGTCTCTCAAGTCTGGTCTATTAGCGCAGCCTTGAACAGCGACTGGAAATCAAGCTTATT
>OZ026600.1:5012860-5020360 GCA_964020085.1 Micromussa lordhowensis | reverse complement strand
CAAAGTCATTTCAGGTTGTGCTTTTGGTTCTACAACCTGCAAAGAAACAAGAAAATGTGGTAGCATAATAGAGATCTGGTTTCTGCGTCAGCAGTAGAAGATTACGTAAAATATGAATCTCAACGCGAGCCATTAAAAGCTCACGACATGACATACCTTTCTACCGTTGACAAAGAAAGTGATCTCTTCACTAGCCGAAGAAGGCATTTTGTCACTCAAACTGGATGCACAAGACTACAAATGAAACATGTATGAATTTACCCCGGGGAATTTACTTCCTCCTAGCGTCAACAGATCAGGTTTCAAAGCCTCACACTGCAAATTTCGGTCACAAATCCCTGGAATGTCTCACTTTCTCTTTTCGGCAAAAAGAGTGAATAACCGTAACCTCTTTTTACTATGTACCCAGTAAACAACAAGAGTCAAGAAACCAGCGATAAATTTCCCATTAAGGGATCACGGCGAGATCAAGACTGGATCAAAGCTAATCCAACCAAAGACAACAGCTAGCCAATCAGAACATTCGAACTAATGACAAAAACGTCAGGAAGGGGGGACCCCAAAGGAAGCGCTAGTTTGCCACTACTGTATTTTGACGAAAGCGGAATACCAAAGCTTGCTGCGTTTTATTTCCATTTTCTGTCAGTTCCCGAGGCTTTTAATTGCCCAAGAAGACCTATAAGCCCTCCCCCGCGCGCTCGAGTACAAGAGATTTGTCTAAAAAACGTGGAACTGGACACTCAGCAACAATGGACACTTACGGGAAAATCCCTGAAGAATGCGTAAAACTGCCACACTTCCTCAGTGTAAGAACTACTAGCTATAGGCATGGAAACGATAAGATATAAAATTAAACAGAAGACGACCCCGCCATTTGCTATTCACGTTCAGGAGAGAGAGAACGTATTTTCTTGATATAAAGTATTACAAAAATACTGAATAAATCCTTGGTTGAATTCTAGTTATATAACCCATATAAGCACCAAGCAGACCTTTATTCCTCATCTTTTTCTCTCCTCGCCAAATAGTCTTTCAGAGCAACCACTCTCTTATGAATGCACATCGTTGGCTAAACACATTTAACGACCTGGGTGAAAAAAACAAAATATTCCACTGAAATTCGATTATTTCAGAACGCATAGTTTTTCAGTCTATACAACCCCACCTTCAGTACTATAAAAAAAAACTCAATTTACAGTGTGATACAACCCGAAACTTATTCTCCTCCTCAACTTGCCTTTACCTCCAACCTCGTTTCTATTTAAAAGCCCTCGTATCGAGGTTGGTCCAAAATCGCCACCAAAGAACATGTACAAATTGCGGACCTACTATTTGAACGGTGCGAAGGCCAGGGGGAAAACTTATGACTGAGGCAATGCTATTTGTTTGTTTGTTCATTTATTTCCTAGCATCGTGTTATTTTCTCTCTTGAAAATATAAAAAAACAACAACAACAAGGAAAAAATATGACTAAGGCAAGTGCCTCAGTTTGCCCGTTTCTATCTACGGCTCTGCCACAACCTCGAATATATTCCGATTGGCCAAACCAAGAGAGCTTTGAGCCACATTTTGATTGGTTTTTTGGCTTTGAAATTTAACTGCCGGTCTGAAAAAAGAATTAAGGGGAATAGAGTGGATGAATTTGTTTATCTTATCTAGCCGTACGTACATGTAGAGGTTTCTTATTTCCTTTCTATCACTCAGAACGGAGAAGAAATAAAAATAAGTCTTCTCCCAAAAGGACCCAAGGCAGAATTTCGTGAGAATGTTTGCTTTGGAGGCTTATAAAACAGCTAAGGCCTGCAAAACCTCTGCACTTTGAAGTGAAGTTTTTAATGCAAATTAAGTTGTTACAAACAAACAGTCAGTCAAATAATTTAAAAATAAACTTACTCCCGTAGCGTCACGTCCAGAATGTTTTCGTTAGCAAAGGACCGTTTTGTGAGGCACAAAAGTTTCCTCCATGTATGCGTGAATGTGTTGCCGTAGTTACTCACTGAAGCCGGGAGCAATTTCAAAATTGTAAGGCAGAGCATTTTTTAACTTGGAGACCTGCATTGTAAGTAATGTATGTATTAATTGTGCTTTGTAATTAAAATTATTACTTAGTCCAAAAACTATATTAACTTGAGGGTTAGGGTTAGAGTGCCTGCCGAGTGTCATATGAGGACGAATTTCTTTTATTGGGCTCCGATGATATTCTCGTTACGGATCATACTGAAACAGGGTCTGATAGAACTCCCGGGGATTATTCTACAGAGTTTTATACGGGGAGGCTACGCCCGGGATCCAGCGCGTACCCTTCTGTATACCATTTTGATAGAAATAGTACTCCTTTTGTATTGCTTTAATTGAAAGAAAGGTATCCCTTTCACATTGATCGTCGTTTTTGGCTGGGTATTATAGTTTTAACGCAAATATCTCGTTCACATTTCAAGCAGTCAAACTCTCTCTGCTCATCTCACATATCTACGTTGGACTGTTTTGTAATTTTTTGGTATATTTTATTTTGAAGATTTGGCGGTTGTTTTAAAATTATAATTCGAAGTTAAAAATTGGTAGACCAACAGTTGTCCACTAACCTGGGGTGCTCTTTCGGGGGCGTTCAACTGTCAGGTGGTGTCCCATTTTTTTCCCTTTTAAGGTGGGGGTTTACCTGAATTAAAGTGAAATTTGAGGAAGTTTAAAGAGAGATTGAAAGGGGGAGAAAAGGTTATGGAACACCACCAGACAGTTGCCCGACCCCACAATGGCACTCGGGTTGTTAGGCAACTGTTTGGTGTGTATCTATCAATTTTTAACTTCAAACTCTAATTTTAAAACAACACCAAATCTTCAAAATTTCCTATTTCCATAAATTTTACTAATCCTTTGAGAAAAACTATCTGTCTCCAAATAAACCTAAAAATCACCAAAAAATTTACAAAACGACGCAAAACATAGATGTCTGTAATGAGTGAACAGATTCTTGATTGCTTGAAACGTAAACGAGATATTTGCATTAAGAACATAATACCAAGCCAAAATACGGCTTTCAGGTGGACCCCCGCCTTAATTAGTTGTGATACATCAGATACCTTGATCCGAGACGTTCGATTTTCGATTAAAATTACGTCCCCGTCTACTTACGCCTTGAGAAACAATTAAAAATACCGTCCATTTTGTGCTCAAATTTATTATTAATATTATTATTATAATTTAATTGCGGGCGACCAGCGGAGCCCGCAATCCTAATCTCAACATTGGTTTCAAACGCATGCGCGGCAGTTATATAGCCTTGCAGTGACTCGAATTTAGCAAAAAAAGTCGTCCTTCCAAATATTTGTCCCTAGGGACACTAAGAACCAATGAAATGAAAGGACGTAATTTTAGCACAGGCGTTTTGACCACGCGAGACAAACACGAAGCAGCAGTAATTTGAGCACAGGCGTTCTGACCGCTAGAAACCAACACCAAGCAGAAGACAATTCTCACCAAAGCATAGCTGTTTCACCTTCCACAGTCAATTATCTTTAATGTAGTTGAAGGGCTCAAATAAAATGTAAATTTCGCCTTCTTGAAGCTAAGAATGTTAAGAATCACGTGCAGTTCATGCAGAAGTGGCGGTCCAGATCGCGGTCCATAAATTGGAATGCACACAACACAATTTTATCACGTGGACGACGTCTATTTCGTCGAAGAATCACGTGCAGCTCATGCATAGCTGGCGCGCCGTCCAATCAAAATAGAGCGTGTGAACTTGTGATCGGAACGTTTCCTGTCCGTGGGTATCGAAATCTTCCGGCCATTGCGAGAGATCTGTGTTGCTCCTTGGCGTTGTTGAACTGCGGTAGAGCGAGAGCTGTGCTTCCATTCACCTTGGCGTTGATCCATTGAAGACTGGAACTGTAGAGCGAGAGCTGTGCGTCCATTTACCTTGGCGTTGATCCATTGAAGACTTGAATTGTAGAGCGATCGAGAGCTGTGCGTCCATTTACATTAATTATGTTATAGTTACAGTTTCAACATAAACATTTTAGTGCATGAATGTGCTTTCATTAATCTATTTAGAAAAGTTACATACAAATGTAACTAACAAAATATTATGACAACTACAACATTGTATTTTGTAAATTACTTTCCATTCCAGTTTTTAAATGAACATTAATGAATGCCCTTTCACTCATCTATGGAAAAATAGTTATACAGTCGAAGCTCTCTTAACGGACACTCTCGTAAGCGGACAGCTCTACTTACGGCCGCCTTGTTTGAAACCCCGTTTTAACTCCCACACAAACTCTGAATTTTTACATTCTCGTAAGCGGACATTCCCGTAAGCGGCCGCGGACACTTTCAGAGGTTATAACTTTGACTTTTTCTTTGTTTTTAAGCTCCTGTAAGCGGACACCCCAAAGAAACTGACCAGACTAATATAACTAACCAACCAGACTAATATAAACTGAAGCCTGACTGAAAGACACACAGGTCGTAAACATTTTAAACCGTATCACTACTTTTTGTCGAGGCTGTTAATGTTGAATATGTTGATGTTGGTTGCAATTATGATTTGTTGTTTTTAAAAAGTCACTAAGTTAAAGTCCTATTACTGCAGTTGTTTTTAAAAAATCACTAAGGGGAAGTTCTATTACTGCAGTATACTCTTGGCGTCATTATATCGTAGGCTTGTAAAATATAGGGCGCAATAACACAAAAATGTGATTTAATACGGCGGTAGTTTTTTGTATTTCCACTACGGTACTGTATTTATTGTCAGCCGGGCAAGCTCTCGTAGGCGGCCATCTATCCCCCCCCCCCCCTACACCTCCAGTTACCGCTTACGAGAACCATTCTCGTAAGCGGCCAGCTCCAGTTACGGACACTTTTTTCGCGTCCCGAGGGTGTCCGCTTACGAGAGCTTCGACTGTATACAATACAATCATTTCGTTTCAGTTTTCTTAACAAACAGTTTGTGTTTTTAACAAATATAATTCCAAACAATATTGTGCATTTCTCTTTCCATTACATTTTCAAATAAATCACTGTTCCATTACATCAAATGACCTTGACTAAAGCAATATGACCGTTTTATAATCAACAGTGTTTTTATTTACAACGCGACAAAATAACCATTTTGTCAAACTCAACACAAAATAGAACTAGTGTATAATCAAACTGGTGTTACTGTTTCACAACGTCAGTAAAACCGCTCTTAGGTACCTTTGTCTTGTTTATGGGAAAACAATCACCCACACTATGCAACCCTTTATTGCCCTGCAAATATAAATGCCCAAAATGGAAAAAGAACACAACGCCACAATTATGAATTCGTTAACCTCAGTGAAACAAATCATGCCTAGCCCTCGCCCGCACTTCCTAACCTGTGGTTATTACTAGTATTTACTAGTTATTCAGAACGTATCGAGAAATGCAAGACTCGTACATGTGTGAAATACCCCCCGTTTCCCCAATCTTTCCTCAAAAATAGCCCGATAAAAATAGTAATTTCCAAAGTAGGTCTCTGTCAATATTTCTCTGTTAACGCTTATCTTTGAGTACTTCTTGTATAATTCGGATTTTAATTCTGATTCAACATCGTTTCAGGCAAATCCCGAGTGAGGAACTGGAAACGAGTGAAGCCACTGAAAGTTGCGTAAATTGTGTATCAATAGGGTTGGGTGGGTAGGGAAGCAAAAGTATAGTTTAGGAATTACACATACGCCAAGAAGCCGGGCTGTATATGATGACATTCCAAAAATCATCATTAATTACCGATTAATGATCATTTATAAGAAATAGTGGCTTCAATTGTCGTTTTTACCACTACATGTCATGAATCATAACCTCGCCGTGCCTTATGGGTACACGTTAAAGTCCTTCACTGATGGATCTGCAAGTGGTGTGAACTGTGACCGAAAAAAAGAAAAGAAAAGATATCAAACACATGTCAAGGCCAGGAGTCACTACAATTAATGAACAAAATTCTTAGGAATCAACTAGGCTGAGCTATGGTGCCATTTCGTAATATAATTGCTCCAATCTGATTGACCGAGCTATCGTACGCCATCATCTGAACGCTTCAAGAAGACAACCTTTAACTTTGAGCACTGGACTCACCCCTCCCCTCCCCCAAACTCATCCGTGTTAAGGTCTTGCGCGTTACAACCAAAACACATTTGTGTGTGCGTTGCGCTGATCAGAATTCGGAAACCAGAATGAGACTATAATAATAACAACAGTTTGTGTAAAAAGCGCAATTTCCGTTGCTGTTCAATAGCGCTAGCATATCTCACCTGTTTAGTAAACTGGTCAACACAAGCCATTCTAATGCGCTCACTGGTTGCAGGACTGTCCAGCCTGAATATCCCTTCAACACCAGATTCACGTCTGTAAAGCAAAATAAATATTGACAAAATGATCAGATGGCCTGAAAGTTAGAAATATTAGCGACAAAACGAGCAGGAAAATAGTGTCGAAGGCAAACGTAGCACTATAGTAAGACACAGTTACCGACATCAGGCGCCTGACTACAAGTCATTTAATGACTGCCATGAGTCACACAAGGGCCGGTCCTGTGATAGTCACTAGTCACGCAACACGCAATGACTGCCAAAGACCACGCAATAGTCCTCGCATGCCTATTGATACCGGTAGTCATCGGATGGCTATTGCGTCACACATAAGTCATCTGATGACTGCCGTAAGTCACGCAATTGTCACCTGATGACAACTGCGAGTCACCCAGAAGTGATCCGATTACCGCCACAAGACACGCAATTTTACCTGGCAGCCATGACGGCGTCTTTGATAGCGTAAAACACGGAGGAAGCCAGGAATAACGGAGGTTCTCCTACAGCCTGAAAGCATACAAAAATCAAGCGTTTATAAATGTTAAAAAGCGTAGGTTTTGTCGTATGCTTAGAGAGAGAATCACCACAAGCATCATTCATACTTTTGAAGAATACACAGCTTTCTCGTTGGGTGCACTTCGGAGAAGATGAACATAAAACTCCACTGGTATGTCTGCAAATCCGGGAATCTTATATGCCCCAGGTCCCGTCGTCCACGGAGAGCCGCTCTGAGAGTATCGAAGTTCTTCCAGGGTAAACAGACCAAGTCCCTGCACAAAACCGCCTTCGACCTGAAAGAGCGCAAATTTAAACGAAATAAGTCTTGGGCTTTGCCAAGAACTTGGGTCAGAACATATACCAGCAATTATTAGACGATTGGTACAACGATTATCAGTTGAGTAAGGCGCGACGGAGCTTTGGTGACGAAGTTTTGGACTTAAAATTACGGTGTCACCGCGGGCCACTTTCCTCGTTTCCAGTGGTAACAATATCGTCGCCTGCAATTTCGCGCGTTTTACTGCCAATGACGTCAATGGCCGACAGGTTTCCACTGAAAACGGAGCCAGTTGCTCGTGACAACAACACTAGTTGAACATGGTTACCAGAGTTTCACTGCGCCTTACCCAAGTGATAATCGTAGTACATCTCCTCCCATGTTTCTGAGGTCAGACGT
>OZ026600.1:4982860-5005360 GCA_964020085.1 Micromussa lordhowensis | reverse complement strand
GTTGCTAAAGGATTTGCTATGGTTTACGTTTCATACATGCTTGGGCCTATGTTTCGTTTGATTCAAATTTAAAGTTTCAAGCACAATTTTAATCTTACCTGATTCAAGAAGAGTGCAGTGAAACTAATACCAAACTTGGTGGGTGTTAAGGCGATGCCTCGCTTTCTCCAACGGTTTTCCCTTGAACGGAATAAAATAAACGTAGAAGAAACGAATTAACAACTGATGGTAATCAACTTTATACGTATGGTAACAGTGACAAAAACGCGCCATAGATTCGTCTTTTTTTTGTTTTTGAAGTAATATATCAAACAACGAGAGACAGTGTTTCATCGGGATATCCAAACACCGAGAAGAGAGTTGAAAATACCACGCGCAGCGGAGTCTTTTTGACGAAATTCGAGGTGTTTGGATAGCCGATGAAACACTGTCTCGAGTGTTTGATATATCTTCTCTATCGAAACAAAAACTAAGGAGTAAACAGAGAAGTAAAATCGTCATAACCTATGTTAATTAAGACCGGGTATCCAAACCTACTTAAAGGTTGTGATTTTCTTTGTTTTAACTTGATGAACTATTAATAAGTTTGAAAAGACCACTTCACTATCCAAGAAAGAATAACAGCCACTTTAAATCTGAACATAACTTAACGTACGTCCAATTGTTTAACCCATTTTCTGTGGGCTTAACGTGCGTAAGGCGGCGCAATCTCCGTAGCATTTCAAGAGACACCTGTTTTTAATCTTATTCGATATTATTAGCACTTGGACGGGAGGGGGGGACTGAAAACTGATTGGTCAGTTTCAAGTCGTGATGGTATTGACTGTACTTCAACGGGTCAGACTTAACACACCATCGACTGACAAACATTTTACACTTCACTTTGATAACTTCCGTTCAGGTTGTCGAAACATCAGTCACCAACAACAGCTCTTTTCAGAACTAACATCAGCCAGACGATCACACAATCAAACCATTTACTATCAAAATATTACGGAATGGACGACAATTCAAACCTGTTAAATGCCTCAATGTGCTCCCTTCTTTCTTCATATTTACATTTGTCAACCAACTCGTCCCAGACCCACTGGATGTGGCAACTGGCCAGTTCTTGATTAAAATGAGTTACATCTCCTTCGTGATAAAAGTTCAGCTCTCTGACCTAACAACGAAAGAAACACCATTTGAGTATGCCTTCATCTTACATGGAAACCAGTGTGACAATTCGTATGCTTTGAGACTGCGATCAGTTTGGAGGCGCAGTTGCCTGATGGGATGTTCGTTGGGCCGCGGGTTCCAGCCCTTCAAGGCCTGGGTCATCACGCTGTGTTCTTGGGCAAGACATTTCACTCTCAAAGTGCTTGTCTATCCAGGTATATAAATGTGCACCTTGCCTAGCATACAATCACAGCCTGGTCACTCGCGCCTGACAAAAGCGCGAGCTTACTAGCAGGTTCTTACCCTCCTAGCTCGCTATCCCTGCCCTCAAAAACTCTTAAATCATTTGGTGAACAAAAATTCAGTCCAGGATATTGCTTTAGCGAACTAACCTGCCTCTGTGAAATACCACACGTGACTGCAATATCACCAATCCATGATTCAGCAAACATCATACCCTACAGAAAAAAAAATATTATGAAAAATACAGTTCACATTTTGTGATAAAAGGAGACCATCACAGTGGAACCCGCGGTACGCAACACTCAAGTGACTGAAGGTATTTCGCATCTTGCTTTGTATCAAATCAAAAAGATACCGCCATGTCCCCAGTCCATCTCATTAAACCGATTCTGCAATTTGACAGTGCACTATAAAAGGTTTCAACTGGAGCGGAACACACGCAAACAGGAAAGAACCCATTTCAGAGACTTCACCGTCAAGCATGCAAAATCAACCAATAGAATCTAGGAGATAACTAACCTGCGGTCCGCCAAATCCTCTGAACGCAGTGTTTGATGGGATATTAGTCTTACAAATGTAACCTTGTCCCCGGATGTTAGGGATAAGATAGCAGTTTTCCATGTCGAAAAGAGCTCGTTCCATAACCTACAGGCGATAAAACGATAAAAACAGATCAGATGACAATGTTAATTCATGAAACTTGAGGAATGAAAGTTTGGCGTTACATAGGCAAGGTTTAGGACAAATTTTAGAGTCACGATTTTAGGACCACGTTTTAAAGGACACGACCGCACTAATACGTTTTCGTATGAAAAAGCATACGTTTTGATGCATTTTCGCCGCCTATCGTCCACACTAAACGGATCGAAAACGCTGATGAAAACGATTTCAAACGTTAAACCTTTTGAAAATGCATCGTTTTGAAAACGCGCCGTATCTAGTGTGGATAGGTGAAAACGGAGGCTTTTGAACACGGTGCCGAAAAAAGAGTCATATACTCTCATTTCCAACAGCATTTTCGGGTGTTTAAGAGCGGGCGATAGGCGAAAACGTATAACAAAGTATGCGTTTTTGAATGAAAACGAATCAGTGCGGACAGGTGAAAACAAAACGAAAATCCCAGTGATGTCGAAAATATTTTGCTTCGTTTTCGTTGGGGGAATACGAATAATTTTAAAAACGCATTAGTGTGCTCGGGGCCAAGGCTCATCCCTTGGAGGTGCTGGGCGTCGCGCCATTTTTAAACAACTTACAGCTTTGGACAAATCAAATGAATTTCCAGCATTGCTGTACATCTTAAGATCCAGAGCTTGGATCTTCCCATTCGTTGTGAAGCCAACCTAAAGAAACAAACCAATGCAAACAGCCGGTAACACATAACTGAACGAAGACCTCGAAGAATGCAATCGTTTTTCCCACAGCTAAAGCAAAGTGCGGGTAAATTATTTGCCTTTATACGCATAACTTTTGCCACGTTTATATTGCCAAAGCAACTTACCCATTACTCTCTTATCGGTAACGCTTTAGCTATTTCATTACTTGTGACCTTTTAATTGATAAATAGGTTATGGAACTTAAGATATAAATGTGCGGCCACGGTGACTAATTAATGTCCAGCTAGATCACGAAGGTTAAAATACCCTTAACCGTCTCCAATCAAGTTATTTTTCTAACGGTCGTTAATCCAATCGCACTAGGAAAGCAGCCTGTCTTAGGGTAGAAGCTGCCACGTATCATAGAAAACAATTACAGACCAAAAACGTTTGTGACAACGCAAAAAAAAACGGCTGCGGAGGAGACTAGCATAAAACCCGCGCATAAATAAACGAGTGACTGATATATGAAGTACCTTGTACTTGGCCAAGAATGGGTGCCTTGTGCCAGTGCTCATCATGTCCTCATCTCGATCAAGCATGCATCGCACAGGCTTACCAACCCTGACAACAAACACAATCATCTTCATGTAAAAGGTACACGAATTTTACTTTTGCGATCTACACATGCTAAAAAAACAACAGGCAAACATGTTGCCATAGAAATACTTATTAACTCACTTGGCAGCAGCCACCGCCACAACACTGGAAAGGAAGCAGTTCCGGCTCTCTTTTCCTCCAAATCCACCGCCTGAAGATATAGGCCACAAAAAAACGTCATTGGTGAGAACTCTCACCTCTTGTACTTAATCTATTAAGCCCCAGCCCCAGTCAAACGCACGCAATGCAACAAATTGCAACATTGTTGAACACATATCGTACAAGATTGGCCACCCAGCTGAAATAATTACATTGCAAGATGTTGGAAGGTGTAACAGGGTTGCCAAACGTTTGTTTGTGCCCAACAGTCATGCAATATGTTGCATTGGAACGTTAAGTGTGTTTGGCTGGACTCTATCGATTTAAAACCTGTCAAACCACTGTACATGACTTAATGAACTAAGTGTGCTGATACTATGTCAGAAGTTGTTTCTACAGTCGAACCTCGAGTAACGACCACCTCTCTACGACGACCATCTTCTTCACTCCCCAAGGTGGCTGTTGGGGAGAGATAATCTGGTTTTATCAACTGGGTTGATAATGTGAATTGTCCACCGTAAAGAGATTCGGAAGCTACGGTGGACAATTCACATTATCAACCCAGTTGATAAAACCAAATTATCTTGTAATACTCCCACCGACGCAGCACCACAGTTTCTTTAGAAACTTACCCCCTTTATTCGTTTGTTGGGGAGAGGTTCGACTGTACTGAGAAAATGCCACACCTGTAGACTCTGCATTGGAATTCTTATCAAAGTTTAGACAAAGTTCGACTCGAACCAATGCAGCCAGCGGTTTCTACTTTGACACTACGTGATCTGCAGGGCGGCCTTCAGGGGATCTGCAGGGCTCTTGTGCTTCACTGTACTACATGTGCAGTGCAGTTAGCTGATCTTTGGTGATAATTTGCATTTTGTACTAGCGAATCTTTGCGGATTTGCTTCGTTACTTTACAAGGTGATTGTGTCTACGATATTCCTGAGTCTGAAAGCCTCTTTGCAAATAGTTTACAATCCTCTTTTAGTATGCACCGGTCCCTTTCTTTCCTGACGTAAAGTTTGATCTCCTTTGTTAACACAGCAAATTGACTTAGGAAAATGTCTCACCCATTCGTTTGACCCGCACCACAATTCTATTGGCAGGAACTCCCAAAGCTTTTGCGGCAAGTTTCTGTGGATTTGAATAGAATAAGAATAGAATTAGGACTGATTGCAATGTGGCTCGAACAAGGTTAAGGGTAGGGTTGAAATTCACCTTTAAGCCAGCTGAACAACTATTTCTCACCTGAGTCAATGTTGGATTCTGAGTGGAAACGAAAAGTTCCATCTCACCATCTTCCCCTTTAGGAACAGCTATTGTGGCTTGTGTCTCTAAATAGAAGTGTTCCTGCAACAAGAGTTGTATCATTTCAATATTCTCACCACCTGCATCTTAAATTCTGTACCCACATTGATAAGAGAATTTCCTCAGTGGTCACTGGATTACGTCTAACCTGTCCGCCAACTCTCATCTCTCCTTCTAACACGTGATCAGATTCAGCAAAACCAGTTTCCAGGTCCCCTTTCTGAATACACATTGGTGTAGATTCCAAGAACGACTCAGCTGCTATGGCCTCCTGTTAATTAAGAAATAATAATAATTACTTGTCACACTATTAATTGCATAATTTCATTTCATTTCTCATTGTACAACTGACCATGGATGATGTTCCATAAGAAACATGTTTTGTCTTCATTAAAAAATGAACTTCAAAAGCATCGTATGGTTCATCAAAACAATAATAATAATAATAATAATAATAATAATAATAATAATAATAATAATAATAATAATAAAACAGATGATGGCGTTTTAATTTTTAACCATTCCTTAACCTTTTAACCTTGTATATAGCATATATTTTATTAAGCGAACATTATGAACAATAATAATCGATATTATTATTAACAACAGTTCTAATGAACTGAGATTTAGAAATCATATGAAACTAGGGCTGACTTTATTGTTCTTCCGCACCAGACCTCCATCACATTCCTGACATGAAACACCACTTCCGGGGAATCTGGATTTGCGCATCTTCAAGTTTTCAAGTCTGTACTTTGTAATCCGTGTCAATCTTCTCCATCCTAAACCATCCTTGTCCCTTAATGGTTTATCATTACCTCTTTGGTGTTCTTCTATCCTAGTTAGCTATTATTTTAAGGTTTCCTTCAATTTAAAGGCAATTTAGTATGTTGCTCCTTTAAAGCTAAGTCCGTCACGAAAGGGGCGAACAGGAAAATGGTAGTAAATAGTATGTACCTTGTGTTGACTTAGTACAAGTTAATTATTTACCTCAATGGTTAATATTCTCGGTAAATCCTCGTAAGTGACCTTTACCAAGTTGGCTGCTCTTTGGGCCTGGGCCTGAGTTTCAGCGACAATAGCGCCAATCACTTGTCCCACGCATGTCACCTGAAAAGCACAGAACAGCTCAGAGGGGGAGGGGTAGGTACATTCTTAAAGTCATTTGAAATCAAGTTTAAGATGTTGGAGAAGTGACTAAAGTATTATTATGTCTGAAACGATCAAGAAAAATCGAAGAAAATCCAATTGTCTTCAAAGGTTTTCGGTTCCGCGCCTCTCATTAGCTAATACTACATTTTCAAAATTGGACAGGTACCACACAAACAAAAGTAAGGTAAGCTTTCTTCCATTTCTAACTCTATCTGACAGCTCCCCTAGGCCTGCAGATTTAAGTTCTCCAAAATCTCAAAATTTGTTTTCGTAACACTGTCCAAAGCAAGAAAACAGCTTGGATTGCAACTCGTTGATTGAATCTCAGTGCAAGTCTACCTTCTCTGAGGCAAAGACTTCCTCATCAGATATCACAGGTCCTGTTGCATTTTGGCCTGGTACATCGTCAACTCCAATGTACGTCTTTACTCCTGGCAAACGCAATGCCTCACTTGGGTCTACACTCCTGTGTAAAATACGAAGAACACAAGCGACAAGCTTAAATACAAATCCATTTAGACAACTCAGGTTTCAAACCAGCTCTTTCAGTTACAATTAGTTTAAAAACCAGTTTGCCCATGAATTAGCGGTCTTCTACTCAAACTCAACTCCTTCCACAAGAGAGAGACACCGCGCTTCAACCCACAAAATTCCATTCAGATGACGTATTTCTACAGAGATTCCCTGATTGGCTGTTGCTCAGGTTTGAACTTTCGTCAGCGGGCACGAACCAAACAGATGCCCTGCAGTAGGGCTACGTCATCAGATTGAAATTTTCAGCTGAAGTCTCCGAATCATGTCGCGAGAAGGGCTAGAAAGAAGCGCGTATGAAATCAGCGCTTAACTACTGCTCGGCCCAGAGACCGTCTATTTTGTCTTAAGTTCGTCGAGACCTCAAGGAAAAAAATTAAGTCAGGAATAGGAGCTCCTGACAAAAACCTTTTTTTCGTCCACTTCGCGGTCGCACGAAAAGTCAGGGTTTCACAAAACATACAGTGATGAACTTACAAGATTCTTGCATGAGCACGTTTGCTGAAAACTGCTGCTAAGTAAAGCTCGCCTGAAAAAAAAGAGAAAACGGTGCAGCTGTTAATTGAAGCCTTTCAAAAATGTCTTTTATAAGAACACTTTTCTTCACAGAGTAAAAGTTTGAGTCAAGTATTGTGCTAGCTTTTGCTAAAACAGTCATTTAACGTGCTATTGTTTAGGAAAGCTATTGAGCAGTAGTTTCAAGTGGTACTGTTTATCGTGCTGTACACGGTGGTTCTAACTTTTAAGTCTGTGGATTAAACCCTAGTGTGTGACCATTCAAATAAAAGCTATTGAGCAGTACTGTCATGTGGTACTGTTATTTAAACTGCACGAGGTAGATAAAACTCCCACGCCATAAGATGAAACCCTAGCATATGACTATTCAAAAGAAATTCAAACGAAAGCTACTGGGCAGTACTTTAAACACGGAGCGAGCCTATAAAAGGTCAGCGGTTTGCACTTTGTCGGCTAAAACACGGCATTTACGTTGAGTAAACAACTCGAAAACAATCGATATGCTTTCACAAGTGAAACAACAAAATTAAGAAGTTAAAATGCATGTATATGAAGTACGATACCTATCTAAATTCTTCTTCTGTAGATGCCATGCTTTTTGTTTTCGCTGACCTTTTTACAAAGAAACCAAACAAACGAAAAACCTTCCCTTGTGCAATCGCCTGAAATATTACTTCATGCAAATTTCGCGGGAGTACGACACGCCTGGGTGAATAAGCCAATCAAAGCAGAGTATTTCAATTTGTGATGGACGGGCTGAGCCGCTCAGCCTCCACTTATAAGCTCGCTCCGTGTTTAATGTAGCGTCTTTTGTCACGATGCACAAGGTAGTTCATCTCGCTGATAAAATGAATCTACTGTTTTCACAAGGTGCCGTTTATTAGCCTATGCAATCTTTAAACTTTAATTACGTTTGGCCATAATCAATTTATGAGAGTTATTGCGCAGTAAGCGTGTATTTGCGGCTCATCAGGTTAAAATATGTTGAAACATTGTCAGACGCGAAGCTAGGTGCACAGAGAGCTTCTTAACCTTATTTACTACAAAACAATATCACCTGCATATTTGGGGATGTCGTCGCAGTAGATTGCCTCTCCTGTGGCTTGTTTAGCAGCTGCTAAATGAGCAACAGGTCTACCAACCACATCCTCTATCGACTGATTGTCAGGGACTTCCTAAAGTGATGACAATAAAAGCGTGGCACATTAAGTTTACTGTTAAAAGGGTCGAGGATTCCCGCACGGAAATACCACTTTCGATTGTGTAAATGTGTCGTAACCATGCAGTACCTCATTGCGTAGAACGTTTTAATGCAAGTCGAGTTGCCCAATGTAATTTTCTAGCTTCTCTGCACACATTGTACACATAGGATTTATTTTTGTCTGTAGCAGAAACAACAACCCATAAAAACACCATGGACTACATTTCTGTCACACTATACGTCCATAACCATAAAAAAGTCTTGTTCTGAGCAAATTAAGGTGCAATGATTTCCATTACAATTGCAGTTACAATGCTTGCCCCCACAACTAGTTCCAGAACTAATCGAGGCGGAAGCTAGAATTTATATTAAAAAGGAAAGAAAGAAAATGACAACAAAATTACAAAAGGTGCAAATAAACAACAGAAAAAAAACTACAAGTAACCAATGTACTTTGTTATGCGAAGTGAGGGTAAATTCTACTGTGCGAGATAAGTTCTTGATTATCACCTGGAAGGTCTGTGTGCTGTAGGTAACATCTCTTTGAAAATGACCAGTTCCACTAACGAAGGTCTTTGGAATCTCAACTTTGGGAGCTGCCTGTACAAAAACGATAAACACATTCCCTGAAAGCCTTGTTGGACAGCCTGCAAGAGCTCATTTTCGTTCACAAATTGTAAACCTAAGGCGAGCTATGCCACAATACGTTAAGTCGTTTGACTTGCAAATTGAAGTAAATGTAAACCTCTAAATGAGTTGTACAAGGAAAAAACCACCAAGAATTTACATACCACTTATTAACCGAGAGTGAGGTCATTACAGGGAAATCTCAGACCGAGGCCTTGATGTATTGACCGAGCGACAGCGAGGTCTGAGATTTCCCTGTAATGACCGAACGGACGAGGTTAATAAGTTGTTTATTATATGGCCTTTTAGCGCTGTGAAAAAAAAAAACCTGAAGCGCTTTCCAATATCCGTTTGCGCGCGCGAGAGATCATTCGAGGCCATGTTCACTGAACAGAGAAAACCCTGGCCGTGCGATCGAAACAAGAAGGGACAGTAGAAACAGTTTCTTTGAAAATGAAACAATTTTTGCCTTTATTACGCCAAGATCTAGGTCAAATTTAACAATGAAAAATTTTTTTTTATAACGCCCGGTCATTACAAGAAAACAATGCCCGCTCAGCAGCCAATCAGAGCGCGTGTACTATTGTAGCCATATAATAAACAAGGATAGTGACCGCTGAAGAGGATAAGTGTAGACTGAAGAAAGAAAAAATTGCAAAATTGGTGAAACTTTTTCGCATGCTCAGTCCATGGCAGAGCTCGTTGAAGCTACCTAAAATCTCCAATAAAAAAAAGTCAACTTCTATGTACCTCTTGGTTACTGAGTTGTAGAGAAACATTCAAATAGAACTTGAAGAAGAAGCTTGTAGCAAGTGATCTCCTGTATTCCACCTGGCCGCCTGGTGCCCCGGGTTTGAGCGGCAGGTCTTCAGCTAACAACTGACAAGCCTCTTGAACGATACTCTCGCTCCATGTTCTGAAATATCAACCAAACTCAGCTTACTACAACTTTACATAACTGATAGAAAAACGCCAGGATCTTCATATCATTCTTCATTTTTCGATGCTCGTGCCACTTCCTAAAGCGCTGTTATGTCCCGTTAGGTCACACTAAACTGGACAAGTTTCAAAACACAGCTTTATTTCTACGGTTTGGCCTACCGTCCACACTAATGCGAAAACGGAGCTTTTCAAAAAGGAAACCAGAGAAATCTGTAAACGCCGCGGCTTTTTGTTTTCGTGTGGACGGAAAACATTTTGAAAACGGAGATTTCCGAAAACGATGTGGTTCGGCACGATAATCATGTGATATCCCTTACCGAGATTTCCTCAAACACAAATCCAAAATGAACGGTGATTGGTGATTCCTTCGACGTAGTGTGGATGGAAAACATTTGATGCGTTTTCAGAGTGAAACCTCCGTTTTCAAATTCCTTCAGAGTAGTATAGACGCAGCCTACGAGCAGGTGTGGACAGGGCCATGTTTCTGGTAACTTGTTCGTGGCAGTGTCACGCGACAAAACAACACAACAAATTCCTATTTGAAAAACTTTGGCTTACGGTAAGCCAAAGGTTCACAAATTAGATGAGTCACCTCAACAAAAGACCTGAGAAGTGGCCAGCTAGTCGCGCATAAATAACTTGCTTTCCCTTAGTATGCTTTTCACTTATAAACTCTTCTTTTTCTCTTCCTTAGCGTAATATTTATAACCCACAAACTGTAATACTGTAAAGAGTTGACAACACAGAGTGGTCGACACTTTACTGTAGCACTAATCCAGAAAACGATACGGCTTAATGCGTACACTGATGTCTAACCGTGTTGACTGCGATTTTACTCATTTTGGTAGTTGTACTTCATTAGATTATGTTGTCCTCCGCAGTTCAAACATATGATACTTCATATATTCATTTGCATTCTTCACAATCTACGAGTATATCACGAACTAACAATGTGACCAGCTCCCAGTTGGCTTGATAGCTCAGTTGGTAGAGCACTGCACCCGTATCGCAGAGGTCATGGGTTCGAATCCCGTTCAGGCCTGAATTTTTTTCAGGCTCTAATTTCACAGCTGCTTAAGTTGTGTATGATATATAACTGCCATGATCAACTATGCCTTCATATCTTTCTCCGCAGTTCAAATATATGATACTTCATATATTCATCTGAAAACTATTGCAGTCAGTTCGACAATTAGTTCGTCCCTTTGTCAGTGTGGCAGTCTTTCAGTTGGTCAATACCTTCATACCTGCCAGTCAGTCCCTTGATGGTTTTCATGGCCATGACTGTTGTAGGAGCCAAGCCTCCAAAACTGAAACTACAATCCTGAATTTGCCACGAGCTGGAATTTGCTGCCTTTTCCAACAACACTCGCATGCCTGTGTTCACGATTGCAATATCATCTTCGCGCCGACGAGCTTGTTTGAAGGCGAAGACATATTCATGCTGTAAAAATTAAAACACTTTTTAAAACAATTTTGTTATCCATAACACTGGCTCTGACGTAACAAGCATGCAAAGCTTGCGAATAGACGAAGAGTACAAGTGCCATAGATTGGCTCTGCATCCAGGGAAAGTCCCTTGAGAATATTTAACGTCTCTACAAGTGGCTAAATCTCACTTAGTAACTGCAAATTATTGATGCAAATTAATAACATTCACTGGTGATCTGTGTCTTACGTTTTGTAGTTAAGTAACATAAAATCATATTCTTAATATTAAGAAGATACCATTATAATTGTAACTAGTCTAGCGTATTAATATAGGTAATCAAATGGTGACGAGTGAAAGGCTTGGGAAATTATTAGAATTTTGATTGATTACCTTTTAATAACAAGGGTGCAAAATTACTTGTTTGTGCACCAATCATTTGAAACACCCCCATCCCCACCCCCCATTGGGGGGGAGTACCCGGGGCATTCACGTTTAAGGTCAGTGAAATGCAGTGAAAGCCCCGTCTTGTGGGGGAATTCAGAGTGAACTCCCCCGCCAAACATCAAGCACAATTCATTAAATAGATCATCATTTTTTTAACAACTGGAGCTTTCACAGCATTTTTTTTTTCATACCACTGAAATCATGTGAAATAATAAACTAACGCTGAAATTTCGCGCCAAAATTAAGGAGTAATTTGTCACCCACGAAATTAGTCCTAAAATCCCTTCCCTAAGGATTTCGTACACTAAAGCCACATCATTAAGAGCATCTTTGGGTCCGTTTAACCCCAAAACGGCGCTCTTGCTTATCATCACATACAGTAATAAATAATAAGGCGATGCTTTGCTTGTCGTTAGTGTACCTTTTCCGTAAATGGAATAAAAATGTCCACCAAGACTTCACTTGGCTGTAAGACAGTTCTTCTGTATCCAGTGAAAAAATTCTCATCTAGCTTCACTTTCTTTGTTTTTCCTTCAATCAATATAACAAAAGTGGCGAAATGGGTTAGGGTCAATGTGGGATACAAGTACATTCTGTAAGGGTTCTGACCCTTACAATTATTGTCGAGTCTGATATCTAGGCTAGCCTGAGCGCTAGTTAGGCTAACCAGAGCAATATTTAGACTAACAGGAGCACTATTCAGGTTAACCAGAGCGCTATTTAGGCTAACCCGAGCGCTATTTAGGCTAACCAGAGCGCTATTAAGGCTGATTAACCTGAGCGCTATTCAGGCTAACTGGAGCGCTATTCAAGCTAACCTGAGCGCTATTTAGGTTAACCTGAGCGCTATTTAGGCTAACCGGCCGGAGCGCTATTCAGGCTAGCCAGAGCGCTATTTAGCTTTAAAAAGCTAACCTGAGCGCTATTTAGGCTAATATGGGCGTTATTTAGGCTAACCAGAGCAATATTTAGGCTAAACAGGGCGCTAGTTAGGCTAACCAGAGAGCTAATTTGGTTTTATCAACTGGGTTGATAATGTGAATTGTCCACCGTAAAGAGATTCGGAAGCTGACGTTTCGAGCGTTAGCCCTTCGTCGGAGCGAATCAAGGAATTGTGGGTTGTGTGTGGTTTATATACAGAAATATGGAGCTACGCTATTGGTTGGTGCCTGGCAACGTGAAAAACAACAGAATGAATTAGTTGAATGAAAAGCGTTCGTTGATACCGTGAGGATTAAGAGTGCCGATTTGAAAAATAAATCTTTGTTCAAGAGTTTTGCGGCTTTCTGTGTTTCCTTGATGTAGGGAGAGGCCGCAGACTGCCATATGTTGCTTAGAATGATTCGGCAAATTAAAGTGTCTAGCAACCGGTTTAGAAGCGTCTTTATCGTCTTTCTCTACGTCGCGAAGATGTTCTCGGAAACGGTCGCCTAGTCGTCTACCTGTTCCGCCGATATATAACTTTTTGCAAAGAGTGCAAGTTATACAGTAGATGACATTGGCTGAGGTACAGGTAAAATGATCTGTGATCTTAATGGATCGCTTGAATCCCGACAATTTTTCAACGTTGTAAATGAAAGGACATGTTTTACATCGCGCGCGTGCGGATTTAAAAGTTCCAGGTTGTTCACTCGTTTTGAATGCACTGCTAACTAAAAAGTTACCCATGTTTTTGTCGCGTTTGAATGAAATTAATGGCGGTTGCGAAAAGATTCTACCAGTATCGGGATCATTTTGAAGTAATTTAAAGTTTTTGAGAATGATGGATTTTACTGCGTGATTGTGAGGGTGAAATGTGAGGGTGAATGGAATTCTATTATTATTCTCCTTCTGAGACGTTTGTAGTGCTGACTGCCGATCAATTTGTTGGGCACGATGATGGCCTGCTTGAACAACAGCAGGATATCCACGTTTGTCGAAAAAATTGCACATTTCCTCTGATTTAAAGGAAAAATCAGAGTCCTCACTACCAGAGAGGAACTCAATCTCGATCAATCAATTTATAACTGCTGTTAATTCGTTTCATCCGGCTCTTAAGTATACCTGGGAAATTTCCAACACTTCTTTGGCATTTCTAGATATCAAAGTTTCTGTCGAAGGCAACGGTTTATGCACCAGTGTGCACTACAAACCCCCAGATTCTCATAGTTATTTGTTGTATTCATCTTCACATCCATCACACGTCAAGAATTCTATTCCTTATTCTCAGTTTCTTAGACTTCGTCGCCTTTGTAGTGAGGACTCTCAAACTTAGGGTACTACCTAAATCTTGATTCGCTTTTTTGAATTATGCTTTATGATAGATCAGAACTGCTCAAAGAAATGATAAATAATGTTACTCAGTAAGTGATGGTGAATATAACAAGAATATAATTTAGCCAGGATACAAATTTTTCACCATATGTTCTGTTTAGTAAAGGACACACCATCAGTAGTCACTGCCGATTATGCTTGTCGGATATATTCCTTTTTACCCCACATACTTTGTTACATATGTATCCATGTAATTTTCATAGATTTTAAACAGGTCTATCATTTCCAATGAACATTACCTCCAGCAGCAGCTAATGTTAGAGTGCACCTTGCAGCCATAAACACTGGATTCAGGTCTGATATTGGACTGGCAGTCATGATATTTCCTCCAATAGCCTGAAAGGAATTTGTTCTACTGTAAAATACTGAGTTTGAAACACTGATTGGTTGCTGGACTGCCAGATAACGGATTGACTGACTGACTGACTGACTGACAGACAGACAGACAGACAGACAGACAGACAGACAGACAGACAGACAGACTGTTGGATGACTGATTGACTAGCTGATTGAATGACTAACTGTGACTGCATGACTAGTTGATTAGTGGATTGCCTGGTCACTGAGAAAAATTTTGAAGGCAGAATTTAAGGCATCATATTCCAGATGAAAAGTTGGAATCTACTGATCATGAGCAGCCTTCTGTTCCTAACTACTAAAAATAACATATTATATAACACATGCTCACCCCAACATTTCTTATCTGATGACCTGCAAACCACTTGAGCATGTGAAGGATTGCTGTAAACCATCTTGTCTTGTATTCTGCAAAATATCACAAGACAGTTCTGCACTCTCCTTCTTATTAGGAACACTAGAAAATGGGTGAAGGTATGCTGTGGTAACTGCTGTCAATGTCTTTAATCTAGGATGGACTTACTGGCAATGCTGGGGAGGTTACATTCTTACATTGTGCATGTGTTCCTAGATGGCTACCGAAAATGTTCTAGACGGGGGATTTCTCTTGAGCCTCAGACCACGTAGAGTACATCAAGTACCGAAGATCTTGGACTGGTTATGAAGTGCTATTTCACACAAATTCTGAGTAGTACGACACTTCCTTCCAAAGTTCAGATCTATACAGCCAATTGGTTTAACCCTCTCCTCTAAGCCATAATCTAATCTACTTAGCCAATGCCTTCAAAAAAATTCTAGCAATTTTTAACTTAAAATCAGTGGTGTTGACATGTACTAGGTTGAAAGCACTGTCTTGAAAACAGAAAATGAAAACAGATGCAAGATTGATATTCAAGTACATTACATGTCTTGATTGTGTGATGTCGTATCTTACAATCGATCTCTGCTAATTTTCTCCTGGCTTACTAAGTGCATGCAGCACTTCACTTACCTGGCATGGAGTGACAAGCCTCATTAAGAACATCTTCTAGGGTAGTGAGAGTCACAGAGGCACCAAACTTGATGCCATTTGATGTGTGTTCTACAGCGTTCAACTCTGGGATGTGTGTAGGAGCTATCAGGATTGGATAATTCTGTTTCTTGAATTTCATTTCAATTCCTGTTAGACAAGAAGCAAATGGTCAAACAAAGCAAATGGTCTTAAAGCAACATACACATCTAATCGACTGCTTATGGCCTCCTGCTGGTCACTCTGTTCATAAATGGCTGCTTTTTAAATTCTTTTGTATGCATTTAAATTAGCCTCACTGAACAAATTATTTCTCTGGAATTATCAATTTAAAAACAAGATTAGTAAGGCTTTAATTTGTAGTCAATCACAAATAAAACATGTTTTAGCACCCGAAGTTGTTGTGGCTATGTTATAAAAGAATTGGTTCATGCTTTTAGCTTTGCATATATTGAGTTATGGATGCAAGAAGCTAGAGTTGCTCTCGGCTATCACCTTGAGCAAATCTTAATTGTGCTTCTTTCGTGTTCTCCAAACTTCCCGCATGCATCCATAACTCAATATACCCATGCCTAGCATGAACCAATTCATTAATTTGGCAGGGTCTGTTGCACTATGCAACCTTTGCTGGAGTGGCGACTGATTCATACAGCATTCTCCTTATGTGCCGGACTTAGTGTATAAATTACCGTAATAATGTATTTTTGATATAACGGCACTTGTGATTGGCTGAAAATTGAGTGGCGAGACCAGTCTTGCATGAAGCCATCACTTCAAAATAAAGGCAACAAAAAACTCTGTTGCATTTTGGAGCTCACCTTTATGCTTTCAATTTATGCAGAGAAACAAATCTGTATAAGCAAGTTTCCTTATGTCAGATTCAATTATTTTTCGTTGTTTCTTTGTGACAATAGCCCGGCTTAAGAGATTTCTCATCAACAGACAGAATTTACCGGAGAAAATCTTTCTCAATACAAACAACCTTGAGATTGAATTTGCTTTCTCTAAATATCGCTATAACAGTGAAATATTAGCCACTGACAGCTTTTCGACTTGGGCAGATTTTCTCTTCAAAAATTGTCTACCAGGGGCTTCCCCAATTAAGGTCGACACAAGTACATGCACGCTGTTTGAATCAGCTGTCATTCAGCAAATGAGTAGAGTTCTCTGTTTATGAATGAATTGAATGAATTTGAATTTGTATAGCGCTAAAAGTATTGGAGAATATTCAAAAGCGCTTTACATTAAGTTAAAAAAATAAAAAATAAAAAATAAAAAATCAAATTTGAAAACTCCTAACTAAATCAAAATTAACCATAAGAACTATTCCACAAATTAAAAGCTTTCTTAAAAAGATATGTTTTAAGTTGCTTTTTAAAAATGGCGAGGCTGCTACTTGTTCTAATAGTTAATGGCAGCGAGTTCCATAAAGCAGGTGCAGCACGAGCAAAGGCCCGATCCCCAAGTGTAGAACAGTTGACTTTTGGAACGAACAGAAGAGATTTTGCAGACGAACGTAGAGTATACTTAGCAGCTGGTTTCACGGATAAAAGATCTGTAATGTAGGATGGACTCTGGTTGTGTAGTGACTTGTAAACAAAAAGGAGCAATTTGAACTGGTCTCTAAACGTTACTGGAAGCCAATGCAGGTCGATAAGAGCGGGTGTGATATGATCAAATTTTGCGATTTGTAAAGTCACTCTGGCCGCGGCATTCTGGACTTTCTGTAAACGATCGAGCTGATATTTAGGTAGACCGAATAGAAGTGCGTTACAGTAATCAAGGTGAGAAGATACAAAGGCATGGATCAGTGTCTTTGTGGATTGCACAGTAAGGAATTTTCTAATCTGTCTTATGTTGTATAGTCCGCGAAAAGCCTTGCTACAAATCTTGCCTATGTGAACATTCATTCGCATATGAGCATCGAACCAGGACCCAAGGTTCCGGACGCTTTGTAAAGGTTAAATGACGGTGTCACCAATGATAATAGATTCAATAGATGTTTTTTCAAGTTGTTGACGGGTGCCAATAATTAGAAAGTCAGTTTTCGCGTCATTGATCATTAAAGGATTTCCAATAAACCAAGAGCGAACATCTGCGATGCACTTTTCAATCACAGAGACAGCGTTAATTTCTGAATGGATAGAACAAGGTCGAAAGGAGAGGTAAATCTGAGTGTCGTCAGCGTAACCATGAACAGAAGGGAGGTGCTGAGAGATAATCTTAAAGAGGCGGGAGACGTAGAGAGTAAATAAAACAGGCCCCATGCAACTACCCTGGGGGACTCCACAGTTCAGATCGAAGTCGTCAGAAGTCTTATCATCGACAAGTATACGTTGTTTGCGACCAGAAAGAAATGAGTCGAACCAATTTAAAGCAGTTCCGGTAACTCCAAAATCCTGTTGCAAAATATTCAGAAGAATGGAATGTTCAATGGTATCAAAAGCAGCACTTAGGTCCAAAAGTACGAGAAGTGTCACTTCCTTGTTATCCATACTCATTAAGATGTCGTTTTGAACCTTTAATAGAGCAGTCTCTGTCGAGTGATATTTACGGAAGCCAGACTGGAATTTAGGAAGAGGGGCATTTTTCTCACAATGGACAAGAAGTTGTTGAAGAGCAGCCTTTTCCACTACCTTTGAGATGAATGGAAGATTACTGACTGGACGGAAATTTTTGAAGACCAAATCAAGTCCAGGTTTTTTCAATAGAGGGATGACAGCAGCGGTTCTCCAATTTTCTGGAACGCAACCATTGTTTATTGTTTTTATTGTTAAGGCCACGATACTTGATCTGTTCTGTGCGTTGTTGGTGTGTGATTCTGTTTGGTTTCTACTTTATTGAGAGATATATACATATTTACATGTTGAAATAAGCATTTTGTAAAAAAAAAAAAATTTAGAATGTTGCAGCCCGCAAAAAGCAGGTGTCATATTACACCCCTACACTGTACCTTCCCATAGCAGCCACCTCTATACATTACGGCTACTTTGCTGTGCCCCAAGTTGGCCATTTTGGAGAGGCGCGACTGTGCTTACAAAACAATTTATAATTGGCAGACGTTTTGTAGTAATAGAGCTGAGCTAGAATCTGACACTTCAGGATAGTTAGAAAGAGACAATGATGTTTTATACTCACCTATTTCAGTGTTACCAATCACAAGTTTAGCTTGTGGATGTTTCATCTTCAGCTCTAACAGTTCTTCCAGTGTTGTCGGTCTGATCCAAGTGACAAGGTCTCCTTTAATGTACAGACGCTTTGGCTTGACAGCTTCTGGAAGCTATGAGGGATAGACCTAAAGGCTTTAAAACCTATTATACATGTATGCTACCCTCCCAACTGCAGTATATGATGAATCACTTGGGGCAGAAAACTGGCCACCTTCTGTACAAATAAGGTAACTGAAGTGATCACAATCTACCCTAACTCCCCGTGCCACTGCTCATGAAAGCTTATTCCACATCACTTTAATTTTCATTTGCATTTTCTGGAATTTTATAAAATAGGGCAACTTTGCAATGTATGACCAGATTTTCAAAAATTTGTAACTGGGAATTTCTGCTTTAATTGATTTTCCTCCCAAAATTTCCAGTCTGAACAACTTTTGATTGAATTGTTTCCATTTCAGAATATGACAACTTTCAGATTTTTTGGAAACTTCAGAAAATTTCGGGAATGTTTGGTTGAACAGTTCAAAAGTCCCCCGGCCCACTTTTCATTTCCAGTTCATGACCAGTCACAAGACGAATTTAACAACTGATTACTGATTCTCCATTTTCTAGATGTAATACTTATATATTAATTTAGTCCTTAATGATCCTAAGCATCAAGTACTTCCAGTAGGCTATCAGGTTTTCCCAAGTAACAGTAGTACCCTGATGAAAATCTTTTGAAGATCACCATAAATCTTCATGCTGAAGATCCTCAACAATTTTAATATTCTTGTTAGAGTCTGTAAGTATCTTAAAGATATTTAACTTCCTTGTCAGGGTCTTTGAAGATCTTGATCTTTCTTCTTTCAAAGATCTTCAAAATTTTGACTCAAAAAAACTTGCCAAGATCTGGCATGAACCTGGATTGCTATTGACTCAAAGTTGAACTGCACACTTACATGCACTACATACATGTATAAGATGTAAAACTACAGTCTGACGACAAGAACAATCTTACCATTAACTCAGGTGGGAAGATCACATCCTGTGTTGGATCATACGGAGCAAATTCTGCAGACTTGAACAGTTCATTGTCACCCTGTATATTATAAATTAAGATACAGGTTATAGTCAATCTAGTAGTAAAGTTTCTTTGAAATCAAATGCACACTTACACCTACTCTTCCTTCGTCATAGGAATGGAAATCAGAATATTGTACCACATACACATCTGCAATACTTATTGCATGCATGCAGTAATCTAGCATGCTAAGACAGGCAAGGCATAGACGCACTGTCTAGCCGTGTCTGATCCTGTCTGCTCGATTCAAGATCGTTTTTCCATAAAATATCATTCATATCTATTCTTTGCTTATACATAAGCTGAAATGAAAAAGAACGATTTAATTATTTGAAAAACAGTAAAACTAAAGATTTGTCACGGAAGAAAAAGCCAGCTTGTTGTTTCATGTCAAGTCGTGACTAATCCATGCTGTGGTTTGGCAGTCACCATTTGCTGTTTCATCTTGCAGCTGATAGGTCGCGAAACAATAAACAGTCCAGAAATTTTCTCTGGTGTTCACAGTTTTACAGGAAAGACTCTGGGAAAGACTGTAATAACTTCAATGCCATTTTGAGATGCCATTACCAACTCTACTCAATACAAGAATACATTTTCTCCCAACTAGCTGCCAATATATTGCAGTAATGCCGTCTCAAAATCGCATTTAGTTTATAGTATTGGAGAACTCACATTTAAGACACCATTCTTCACATTGCCATTACTGGTTCCATTATGATTTGTTTCCTTGCAACATCCATTCACTCCTTTGCCACAACATTCCTTCAACACAAAAAAAAAAGATTGCAGTTCATACAGTTTCATGAACTCCATTACAAGTTATTAGCAAACAGTAAACAGCAAAAACTACCTCAGATTCTGTGTCCAAGATGTACATTTGTGAACTAATAAAAGAAAGTTAAATTTCATAAATTGTAACCTTTGTGAAGGTCTTAAATCCCTCCAGAATAGGTCGGTAACCAGTACATCGGCATAAATTTCCTGGAGAGCAGATTAAACGAAAAATGTTCATGTCATGTAAATGTTAATGTCATGTACTGGAAAAGTGAAACTTACAGAAAGACAGCTTAACTAAAAAGACATATTCCTGACAAGTAAAATGTTTTTCAATCAGTGATATGACGCACGATGCTCAGATCTTCCTTCAAGAGTCAAAGATATTATACCTTAATTTCTGCCTGTGCCAGTTGGCTCTCTATTAAGAACAGCGCTACAGGAGAATCGTTAAAGTTCGCTAACTATTAATATTCAAAATAATAGCTTGCATCATCAACTGATAAAAATCTCCTGATATATTTTTCTATCACAAGCATATTATATTAAACACTCATGCATGCATGTAACTATAATAATGTCTTTGCACAAGGGTACTGACAATAATTATTACATGAATGTATGGATAGCAGTTGGGAAAGATGTAAGTTATAAAATAATATCAATTGAAAATAATTTGTACAGCCCCTACAAGTCTCAGGAGGGGAACTCCCTTATATGAGAAGTCTGGGAATGTTTGTTGTCTCACTTAAGGATATAAATAAAGGATTCTGGTCTGACTTAGGGTGCTTGTGATGAAAAGCCACTTTTTCTAGTTGCCAAAGTATCATTTAGGGTGCACTTGAAGAAATTATAATAAACAATGCAAGCTCATTTCCATTTTTAGGATCGATTTCCACCAGTCTCTCAAGTCTGGTCTATTAGCGCAGCCTTGAACAGCGACTGGAAATCAAGCTTATTCTGTTTTAAGTCGTATCTTTTTACGGGTCAAATAAAGCCCAAGCCACATCCAGATTGGTTTCCTTTAGGGGTTTATTTCAAATTTTCCAAAGAGCATCCCTAACCTTTATTTATGAATAATAATGAATTAAATAAGAAAACACAATAGTGAACTTCTGCTTTATTTAGCTAGTACACTTTCTGTACAATTACCTTCAAATGCACTTTCCATTTCTTTGTGGGTTGGTACAGGGTTGTTCCTCAACAGAGCATACATGGACATTACAATTCCTGGAGTGCAAAAGCCACACTGGGATCCATGACATTTAGCAATCCGCTCCTTTTAAAACACAACAACAAGAGAAGAATGGCTGACTGAGGTACAATGTTCGGACATCTGCAGGGCCATCATTCACTAAATCTCCCAGCCAACATGAAGAAAACAAAGCAGTTCAAATTATTTTTCAGACAAATTTTTGCCAATTTTTGGCACTTTGGGTAGACAATGTTTGGATCGATAGTTAAACTTAATATTTGTGTGGTTTAATTGGCAGAGCTCTGCTGTGAATAACATCTTTTTAGGGTCAAGAAGGTAAAACTCGTGATCTCCTGGATTTCGAATTTGTTTAAGGGTACATGGCATCTTTGTAGTATAACACAAATTAAAAATACACATCAGATGGTACATACACTGTAATATGTGTCACATATCACACTACCTGTACTGGATGCAGGGCAGTCTTAGTGCTTCCGATGCCTTCCACCGTGGTAACAGCCATGCCATCAACTGCACACAATGGCAGCAAACAACCATTTGCAGAAAAATGTCTTTCCTGAGTCAAGTTTCAACTTGCTTCAATTGTATAGATGTACATAATTTAAGAACACGTCACAGCTTCACTTTCATTTATATTGGCTGTCATGGTCATTCAATTCAAAATTCAATTGATATTCAATTTTTATTCACACATACTAACATTGGTCATCAACTAATACATTCCCCATAATTTTATATTAACTGTAAACTTTCAACTGGCAACTCAAACATTCATGTAAGCCTTTGAAAATCCAATAATCAAATTTACTAAATGCACCTCTCAAAAGTTAAAACATTACTATGTTATATAAAATAATAGGTTATGTTAACTAAGGTTATTATTAATATCACATCTTTTTACAACGCTTGAATATTAAGTTAAAACAACTGGGTTTTTAATTTAAACCTGAAGTCCTTTAGTTGGAACATTCATCC
>OZ026600.1:4970360-4977860 GCA_964020085.1 Micromussa lordhowensis | reverse complement strand
CCAACCTCGTTTCTATTTTCCTTCCCTTTTCAAGGGAAATTAAAAGCCCTCGTATCGAGGTTGGTCCAAAATCGCCACCAAAGAACATGTACAAATTGCGGACCTACTATTTGAACGGTGCGAAGGCCAGGGGGAAAACTTATGACTGAGGCAATGCTATTTGTTTGTTTGTTCATTTATTTCCTAGCATCGTGTTATTTTCTCTCTTGAAAATATAAAAAAACAACAACAACAAGGAAAAAATATGACTAAGGCAAGTGCCTCAGTTTGCCCGTTTCTATCTACGGCTCTGCCACAACCTCGAATATATTCCGATTGGCCAAACCAAGAGAGCTTTGAGCCACATTTTGATTGGTTTTTTGGCTTTGAAATTTAACTGCCGGTCTGAAAAAAGAATTAAGGGGAATAGAGTGGATGAATTTGTTTATCTTATCTAGCCGTACGTACATGTAGAGGTTTCTTATTTCCTTTCTATCACTCAGAACGGAGAAGAAATAAAAATAAGTCTTCTCCCAAAAGGACCCAAGGCAGAATTTCGTGAGAATGTTTGCTTTGGAGGCTTATAAAACAGCTAAGGCCTGCAAAACCTCTGCACTTTGAAGTGAAGTTTTTAATGCAAATTAAGTTGTTACAAACAAACAGTCAGTCAAATAATTTAAAAATAAACTTACTCCCGTAGCGTCACGTCCAGAATGTTTTCGTTAGCAAAGGACCGTTTTGTGAGGCACAAAAGTTTCCTCCATGGATGCGTGAATGTGTTGCCGTAGTTACTCACTGAAGCCGGGAGCAATTTCAAAATTGTAAGGCAGAGCATTTTTTAACTTGGAGACCTGCATTGTAAGTAATGTATGTATTAATTGTGCTTTGTAATTAAAATTATTACTTAGTCCAAAAACTATATTAACTTGAGGGTTAGGGTTAGAGTGCCTGCCGAGTGTCATATGAGGACGAATTTCTTTTATTGGGCTCCGATGATATTCTCGTTACGGATCATACTGAAACAGGGTCTGATAGAACTCCCGGGGATTATTCTACAGAGTTTTATACGGGGAGGCTACGCCCGGGATCCAGCGCGTACCCTTCTGTATACCATTTTGATAGAAATAGTACTCCTTTTGTATTGCTTTAATTGAAAGAAAGGTATCCCTTTCACATTGATCGTCGTTTTTGGCTGGGTATTATAGTTTTAACGCAAATATCTCGTTCACATTTCAAGCAGTCAAACTCTCTCTGCTCATCTCACATATCTACGTTGGACTGTTTTGTAATTTTTTGGTATATTTTATTTTGAAGATTTGGCGGTTGTTTTAAAATTATAATTCGAAGTTAAAAATTGGTAGACCAACAGTTGTCCACTAACCTGGGGTGCTCTTTCGGGGGCGTTCAACTGTCAGGTGGTGTCCCATTTTTTTCCCTTTTAAGGTGGGGGTTTACCTGAATTAAAGTGAAATTTGAGGAAGTTTAAAGAGAGATTGAAAGGGGGAGAAAAGGTTATGGAACACCACCAGACAGTTGCCCGACCCCACAATGGCACTCGGGTTGTTAGGCAACTGTTTGGTGTGTATCTATCAATTTTTAACTTCAAACTCTAATTTTAAAACAACACCAAATCTTCAAAATTTCCTATTTCCATAAATTTTACTAATCCTTTGAGAAAAACTATCTGTCTCCAAATAAACCTAAAAATCACCAAAAAATTTACAAAACGACGCAAAACATAGATGTCTGTAATGAGTGAACAGATTCTTGATTGCTTGAAACGTAAACGAGATATTTGCATTAAGAACATAATACCAAGCCAAAATACGGCTTTCAGGTGGACCCCCGCCTTAATTAGTTGTGATACATCAGATACCTTGATCCGAGACGTTCGATTTTCGATTAAAATTACGTCCCCGTCTACTTACGCCTTGAGAAACAATTAAAAATACCGTCCATTTTGTGCTCAAATTTATTATTAATATTATTATTATAATTTAATTGCGGGCGACCAGCGGAGCCCGCAATCCTAATCTCAACATTGGTTTCAAACGCATGCGCGGCAGTTATATAGCCTTGCAGTGACTCGAATTTAGCAAAAAAAGTCGTCCTTCCAAATATTTGTCCCTAGGGACACTAAGAACCAATGAAATGAAAGGACGTAATTTTAGCACAGGCGTTTTGACCACGCGAGACAAACACGAAGCAGCAGTAATTTGAGCACAGGCGTTCTGACCGCTAGAAACCAACACCAAGCAGAAGACAATTCTCACCAAAGCATAGCTGTTTCACCTTCCATAGTCAATTATCTTTAATGTAGTTGAAGGGCTCAAATAAAATGTAAATTTCGCCTTCTTGAAGCTAAGAATGTTAAGAATCACGTGCAGTTCATGCAGAAGTGGCGGTCCAGATCGCGGTCCATAAATTGGAATGCACACAACACAATTTTATCACGTGGACGACGTCTATTTCGTCGAAGAATCACGTGCAGCTCATGCATAGCTGGCGCGCCGTCCAATCAAAATAGAGCGTGTGAACTTGTGATCGGAACGTTTCCTGTCCGTGGGTATCGAAATCTTCCGGCCATTGCGAGAGATCTGTGTTGCTCCTTGGCGTTGTTGAACTGCGGTAGAGCGAGAGCTGTGCTTCCATTCACCTTGGCGTTGATCCATTGAAGACTGGAACTGTAGAGCGAGAGCTGTGCGTCCATTTACCTTGGCGTTGATCCATTGAAGACTTGAATTGTAGAGCGATCGAGAGCTGTGCGTCCATTTACATTAATTATGTTATAGTTACAGTTTCAACATAAACATTTTAGTGCATGAATGTGCTTTCATTAATCTATTTAGAAAAGTTACATACAAATGTAACTAACAAAATATTATGACAACTACAACATTGTATTTTGTAAATTACTTTCCATTCCAGTTTTTAAATGAACATTAATGAATGCCCTTTCACTCATCTATGGAAAAATAGTTATACAGTCGAAGCTCTCTTAACGGACACTCTCGTAAGCGGACAGCTCTACTTACGGCCGCCTTGTTTGAAACCCCGTTTTAACTCCCACACAAACTCTGAATTTTTACATTCTCGTAAGCGGACATTCCCGTAAGCGGCCGCGGACACTTTCAGAGGTTATAACTTTGACTTTTTCTTTGTTTTTAAGCTCCTGTAAGCGGACACCCCAAAGAAACTGACCAGACTAATATAACTAACCAACCAGACTAATATAAACTGAAGCCTGACTGAAAGACACACAGGTCGTAAACATTTTAAACCGTATCACTACTTTTTGTCGAGGCTGTTAATGTTGAATATGTTGATGTTGGTTGCAATTATGATTTGTTGTTTTTAAAAAGTCACTAAGTGAAAGTCCTATTACTGCAGTTGTTTTTAAAAAATCACTAAGGGGAAGTTCTATTACTGCAGTATACTCTTGGCGTCATTATATCGTAGGCTTGTAAAATATAGGGCGCAATAACACAAAAATGTGATTTAATACGGCGGTAGTTTTTTGTATTTCCACTACGGTACTGTATTTATTGTCAGCCGGGCAAGCTCTCGTAGGCGGCCATCTATCCCCCCCCCCTACACCTCCAGTTACCGCTTACGAGAACCATTCTCGTAAGCGGCCAGCTCCAGTTACGGACACTTTTTTCGCGTCCCGAGGGTGTCCGCTTACGAGAGCTTCGACTGTATACAATACAATCATTTCGTTTCAGTTTTCTTAACAAACAGTTTGTGTTTTTAACAAATATAATTCCAAACAATATTGTGCATTTCTCTTTCCATTACATTTTCAAATAAATCACTGTTCCATTACATCAAATGACCTTGACTAAAGCAATATGACCGTTTTATAATCAACAGTGTTTTTATTTACAACGCGACAAAATAACCATTTTGTCAAACTCAACACAAAATAGAACTAGTGTATAATCAAACTGGTGTTACTGTTTCACAACGTCAGTAAAACCGCTCTTAGGTACCTTTGTCTTGTTTATGGGAAAACAATCACCCACACTATGCAACCCTTTATTGCCCTGCAAATATAAATGCCCAAAATGGAAAAAGAACACAACGCCACAATTATGAATTCGTTAACCTCAGTGAAACAAATCATGCCTAGCCCTCGCCCGCACTTCCTAACCTGTGGTTATTACTAGTATTTACTAGTTATTCAGAACGTATCGAGAAATGCAAGACTCGTACATGTGTGAAATACCCCCCGTTTCCCCAATCTTTCCTCAAAAATAGCCCGATAAAAATAGTAATTTCCAAAGTAGGTCTCTGTCAATATTTCTCTGTTAACGCTTATCTTTGAGTACTTCTTGTATAATTCGGATTTTAATTCTGATTCAACATCGTTTCAGGCAAATCCCGAGTGAGGAACTGGAAACGAGTGAAGCCACTGAAAGTTGCGTAAATTGTGTATCAATAGGGTTGGGTGGGTAGGGAAGCAAAAGTATAGTTTAGGAATTACACATACGCCAAGAAGCCGGGCTGTATATGATGACATTCCAAAAATCATCATTAATTACCGATTAATGATCATTTATAAGAAATAGTGGCTTCAATTGTCGTTTTTACCACTACATGTCATGAATCATAACCTCGCCGTGCCTTATGGGTACACGTTAAAGTCCTTCACTGATGGATCTGCAAGTGGTGTGAACTGTGACCGAAAAAAAGAAAAGAAAAGATATCAAACACATGTCAAGGCCAGGAGTCACTACAATTAATGAACAAAATTCTTAGGAATCAACTAGGCTGAGCTATGGTGCCATTTCGTAATATAATTGCTCCAATCTGATTGACCGAGCTATCGTACGCCATCATCTGAACGCTTCAAGAAGACAACCTTTAACTTTGAGCACTGGACTCACCCCTCCCCTCCCCCAAACTCATCCGTGTTAAGGTCTTGCGCGTTACAACCAAAACACATTTGTGTGTGCGTTGCGCTGATCAGAATTCGGAAACCAGAATGAGACTATAATAATAACAACAGTTTGTGTAAAAAGCGCAATTTCCGTTGCTGTTCAATAGCGCTAGCATATCTCACCTGTTTAGTAAACTGGTCAACACAAGCCATTCTAATGCGCTCACTGGTTGCAGGACTGTCCAGCCTGAATATCCCTTCAACACCAGATTCACGTCTGTAAAGCAAAATAAATATTGACAAAATGATCAGATGGCCTGAAAGTTAGAAATATTAGCGACAAAACGAGCAGGAAAATAGTGTCGAAGGCAAACGTAGCACTATAGTAAGACACAGTTACCGACATCAGGCGCCTGACTACAAGTCATTTAATGACTGCCATGAGTCACACAAGAGCCGGTCCTGTGATAGTCACTAGTCACGCAACACGCAATGACTGCCAAAGACCACGCAATAGTCCTCGCATGCCTATTGATACCGGTAGTCATCGGATGGCTATTGCGTCACACATAAGTCATCTGATGACTGCCGTAAGTCACGCAATTGTCACCTGATGACAACTGCGAGTCACCCAGAAGTGATCCGATTACCGCCACAAGACACGCAATTTTACCTGGCAGCCATGACGGCGTCTTTGATAGCGTAAAACACGGAGGAAGCCAGGAATAACGGAGGTTCTCCTACAGCCTGAAAGCATACAAAAATCAAGCGTTTATAAATGTTAAAAAGCGTAGGTTTTGTCGTATGCTTAGAGAGAGAATCACCACAAGCATCATTCATACTTTTGAAGAATACACAGCTTTCTCGTTGGGTGCACTTCGGAGAAGATGAACATAAAACTCCACTGGTATGTCTGCAAATCCGGGAATCTTATATGCCCCAGGTCCCGTCGTCCACGGAGAGCCGCTCTGAGAGTATCGAAGTTCTTCCAGGGTAAACAGACCAAGTCCCTGCACAAAACCGCCTTCGACCTGAAAGAGCGCAAATTTAAACGAAATAAGTCTTGGGCTTTGCCAAGAACTTGGGTCAGAACATATACCAGCAATTATTAGACGATTGGTACAACGATTATCAGTTGAGTAAGGCGCGACGGAGCTTTGGTGACGAAGTTTTGGACTTAAAATTACGGTGTCACCGCGGGCCACTTTCCTCGTTTCCAGTGGTAACAATATCGTCGCCTGCAATTTCGCGCGTTTTACTGCCAATGACGTCAATGGCCGACAGGTTTCCACTGAAAACGGAGCCAGTTGCTCGTGACAACAACACTAGTTGAACATGGTTACCAGAGTTTCACTGCGCCTTACCCAAGTGATAATCGTAGTACATCTCCTCCCATGTTTCTGAGGTCAGACGTTCATGACAGATCTTATAATTAATGACTGCGACGCAGCTAGTTCGCGGAGTGAAGATGTTAAACTGACCTGTCCAATGTCGATAGCTGGGTTCAGGCTTGTACCAACATCCATCACGATATCTGTACGAAGAACCTATCAAACAAATTATGAATAATCACAGATCTAACAAATTACTCTTGCTACAAAGCGACTGAAAAAAAGATTTATGCCAAGAGTTTGAGGTCTAATATGAAGCAGGCAGTTACTTTAAGACTGAGTAATAATGAGACACAATCCATTCAGATCGAGTCCTTGAGATGATGTGACATCATTGTGACCCATTCCCCTAGGACGTGACAGTGTGTGACCAAGCCCTCGTAACCATAGCCTCACAAACTTATGCCAGTATGACCTTTTTAAGATGGAGTGATAATAAGATGACACACTGCCCTTAGACCAAATCCTTGAGGTGGCGTGACAGTAGTGTGACCTATTCTCTCAAGATGGCGTGACAGTGTGTGACCAAGACCTCATAACTATAGATAGCATCACCGTCTTATGTTAAAGTGTCATGTCAGCAGCTCACGAGCAAAGTCATTTGTTTTTGAAGAATCTACTGAGCGGCTTCCTGGGTCCGCTAAAGATTGCTCAAGGAAGAGGCTATCAATATGACTGGCCGCTCCATACCTGGTGATCTCCGGTGAGGCAGTCAACCTCCACTTCAGAGCAGGAAGCACCAAAACAGAAATAATTAAACACTCGGCCGGTGTTGGTCTTCCAGTCGTATCCTAAATCAGGTGTTCTGAAGGAAAGTTAAAACCACTTATTACACTTTAAACTGGCTAATTCATGGCACAGGCGATTTTGCTTTGATGTCCAAAGCTCCACTTTCATGTCAAGGTCATTATTCTTTTTGGTGAAAATATTTTCACCAGTTGCAAATTCGGGATTCAAATGTTCCAAACTGACGGACCTCCAGCAAAGAACAAAATTATTGTGTATCCCTAGTCTCTGCAAACTCCCTATCCTAATCTAGCCAGATCCAAAACAACGAAACCAAGTCGATATTTTGATAAAGGGCTGAATTTTTTTCACCCTAAAATGCTCGATGTTACAGCCCCCCTCCTTTTTTCCATGTATTAGTACAAGTATTTACCTTACAATAGATCTATGAAGATTTTGTTCAATTCTCTTGTTTTTTTATTCATTATTGAATTGACTATGGGTACTGATAAATCTGTGCCC